>JAJJMA010247433.1:0-20411 GCA_023529015.1 Papaver nudicaule
TTGCCAAGGGGCTTGTACAGAAGCAAATTATTGCTGGAATCAAGGTGGGAAATGTTTCAGTGGAAGATGGGAAGGGAGTGAAGCAGATGATGCTTATTGGAAGACCAGGTCCCCATAGCGCTGGCACTTCTGAATCTCATCCAGGATGATACGAAATCTGGTCCTCCCTCAGTTCGGGTACCTGTTCCTTACTGAGCCTCGCGCCTTTCCCTTCCTGTGGTGCATCAAAATACTAAATAGGGAGTCGATAAACCGTAAATAAGTGAACAGATAGCTGGATTGATGATACACTTGTACAGCAATCAATATCAAGTTATCAACTCGACTTTGAGATTTTTATTGAAGTGTTTAAGAGAATTATCCAGTTCTTTAAGCTGTCAAGCATTGCCATCCTCTCAATTTCTTAGCTACAATTCTGGTTAAACTAAGATAGAGAAAAAAGAGAGAGAGAGAGAGAGAGAGATTAAGCTGTCGTGAGTAGTAATGCTGGGAACCTAGGACCATACCCGGGGAAGATTCTTCTAATTCGCAAATTTAAAGTTTAATAGATGCAGAAACAAAGGTAGCATAGAATACTACTTCTAAACAAAATCAACCAAGGCTCTGCTTCTTCGACCCAGCTATTTATGCTGTTATGAACAAACACAACCTAACTGGTCTAACCATGATGCATGCTTACACCTGTGTGCGTGAATAATGTTTGCAATGCAAATATTTGTGTGGCTGCTATTATGCAGATATATCATAGCAAACATGCTCATCAACTTAAAAAGGGCCGAGTAAGCGAGTACATATCACTCACAATCTGCAGTTACTCAGTTTGAGATTTTTAGGGTGCCTACACATGGTAATCACAAACAACCATTAAAATGAAAATGACTTCACAGATTTATTGAACAATGCAGCCCAGTAAGGTTTCTGGAATCACAAACCAATGACCAGCTGTAGATTCACTGATACTCGAAACATCGGGTGAGGTCCAGAGATGCCTTTTCTGTCATCTTAATGTTTCGAAGAACAAACAACCCAGAGAAACATTACACGACATGAGATTCAAAGGTGCATTTTCTTAAACATTATATGAAAGACATGATAAGATAGGAATCATAGGATCATATGCAGACAATCTGCTGTTGCAAATCTAATTACCGAATTTGATTGCAAAGAAACAGAATGCAGCGTCAATTTAGACCCCAAGAACGAATACAAAGTCGTTGAAAAATAAAAGTTAACAAATTGATAGGCCAAATATTTCGTCATTTATTCTTTGGCCACAGCAGTCTCTTCGGACTCAGAGAAGTAATCGTGCCTGAAAGAGAAGGAAACGGAATCTGTCAATAGTAAGACGAGATGAAAGACGGCCACATAAAGCCTCAATTTTCTTTTATTTTTTTCCCTTAATCTTTTTTACTGGATCTAATAATCAAAGAAACAGAGAAGGTACTAATTCTTTGACCAATCACACCCCTTACAATCTCAATATTCTTTCTTACTATCCACATGGAGCTTCTTACTTTCCTTAACAAATTATACACAGTGCGGATTCACACTACTACTTATTGGAAAATTTTAGCATAGACATGATGTGATGATGTCATACCGGATCTTGCGAGAAAGCTGATACAGGCCTGTCCCAGCCATTGCAACGTTTACACTGAAAAGATTCCAGTTTTTCTGAAATACAAGTATGAAAAAGCAGAAATTTAGAATTAATAGACGTCACAGAATACAGACCACATGCACTGAAATTAGAATACAGACTGCATAAGCATGAGGTGCTAAAGAAGTTAACGGCATATCAAATTGACATTGATTCTCGATCAATATGGAACAAGACACCATGTTGAAATTGTTGATGAATAGATAAGGTTTCTTGACAACGAAATTTATAACGGCATATCAAGTTGACATTGATTCTCGATCAATATGGAACAAGACACCATGCTGAAATTGTTGATGAATAGATAAGGTTTCTTGACAACGAAATATATCTTTAGTAATGCTGCTCTTCTTAACTCCTTAAAAGTTAAAAGCAATACTTTACATGTAGGATGGACTGAGAAACAAGAACAATCAGCTCATAAGTATAAACTACCACTCTAACATCATACTTCACTATGCCCTGAATTCTGACGCTAATGTCAATATTTCAAGAAAAGTGTGTTGTTGCCAAAATCTAGAGTTTGCGATTCATTGTGGTGTTTTTGGCATTTTCTCCCTCAACAACGAAAATCTTTCAGGCAGTTGAGCAATTCATTCAAAGAAAGTTTAACATGGTCTTTACTAAGACCCAACTCCTACAAAGGTATGTGGCGTAGTGTACATGTAATCGACATCCTTCTTACCGGTGTAATTACTGTGCTGTAACGTGACCAGATAACTCCAGTGCATGCAACAGCTACAAATCAAAAGATGGCAATGAAGGATACATCAGAATCAAAACAATGGAAGGACATCCAAAATTGAAACAAAGCGTTATCATCAAATCAATGAAGAGATATGAAAGAAGATGAAGTTTAAATGATCAAGTTACCTAATTGCTGAGGATATGAGATCTTTTCTGGTGGTTTTGCAAAATCAGCAATGTTTGCTATGCTAATACCCCATTTAAAAGTTGGAGCCCAAAAGTGAACTGCACAAATAGTTAATCTGTAAATGGGAATCGCTTCATATCTTTCAACTATAACAAATTTCAACCAACACTGATAAAATAATATATTATATTTATACATATAGTACAGATTACTCAAATTCAGTAGCTTGTAGTATAAAAATTTGTTACGAGTGAATAATTCGGACCTTGGTTTCTTATTAAAAATTACTTTTTTTATGAAAGTTTCCCAAATTCCATCTGCTGGTGCGGATAATGAATAAGAACTACTATTGATAATCCTTCAAAACTCAAAAACCCCAAACAAATGATAATTCATATTACAATTTGTTCCACTGAAAACCTAATGAATACAAATCAGTAAAATTAAAAGACCCACTACAAAAATGATATCTTAAATGTATACAGATTCAAGACCTAGGCTTAAATCACTTCATGTTCATGATATTCGAACTAGACTGTTAAACAATATTTCAATAACCCAGTTTACAAATCAAAACTTTCTCCTATATTTTGCTAACCAGTCTTATAAATATCAACAATAGTTCATTTGACTAGATTTTAAATTTCACACTTTCCCCAATTCCATGAATTACTGGAAACTTGACAGTTTTAAGGGGAGAAACAAACAAATAGTCCTCATAGTTAGGTCTAGATAAGGATCAATTTCAATCATCAAATAAAGAGTCGAAACTTCGAATGTATAAAACCTAAAGATCTAATAGTCAAATAGATTATTATACCAAAAAGTTCAAAAATTTAAATGGAGTTGGAAAAACAAAATGAAAAAGAACAAACTGGTTTTAGGTCCAGCTGGGTGATTCCATAGCGCTTGAAGCTTTGAAGTTGCCATTAGAATTTTCTCTCCAACTTTCTGAGCAACCCTGGAAGAGAATCTTTCTTTCCCCCAACAAACTAGTGACTCGTACTTTATACTTATCAAATTGGGATCAACTAAATTAAAAATACAATCGCGATGGCACTACCACGACATCAAAGTTGCTGGTCAAAGTTCTAGATATGTTTATACATTTCGCTTCTTGATAGGCCCCTTCCCAAGCCTGTTAACGGTGCCTATCGGAACGGAGTATCGGTCTTTTTTTTTTTTTTTTTTAAATAAGGTCAAAGATGGAGAAGTGGGGCATCGATCCCCATACCTCTCGCATGCTGGAACGGAGTATCGGTCATTTCGCTTCTTCTGGGGCTTCGTCTTCGGTCGCCCAAGTTGTCGAGGATATCCTCTCCCTCACGTTTTTCCCTCTCGTCGTGATTCCTTCCTCGCAGGGACGGACCTAGGTTTTTTTTTTTGAGCCGGGCTAATACCTTTGGTACTGTCCAAACTTAAATGAAAAGGGTAAAAATAGGCTTGTGGACTTGGAGGGCTAGCCGGGCTAAAGCCAGACTTAGCCCTCACATAGGTTCGTCCCTGCTTCCTCGGCCACTTTGGGGTCTTCGTGGTTTTCGTCCATAGTAAATTGGTACTTTCCAGACTCTTGTTGTCCTTGTCCTGTTGGCGCTTCATTCATGCTTTAGATTATATCTTCGGGCTATCGACTATGCTTGTTATGCTTTGCCAGCCTTTTTGGGGTATACTTCGGTCTGACCTTCTTGCTTTCCGGCTTTTGACGTCCTAACTTTCAGTTGGCGATCTTGTATAGTCTCCAAAGTTTCAGCTTGCAGGATCTTCGAGTTTCACCTTTCTTCGTCGTCCCCTTTGGCCATATTTCTATTTGGTAAACCCGAAACACATAAAGGGAAAAGTTCCTTCGTACGACAGTACATGTCAGAAATCAAAGGTATATTTTAAATGTTTGTAAAACTAACCCACTCAGTCCTTATCTTCTGAAGATGTCAGACTCATAAATGTGGTGGTTTTCAAGATAGGTAAAAGTGAGTATCTTGGAGAAGGATTACCTGTGTAAGGTGAGATCCATGCTTCAATGGTAAAATCTAAAGGGTTTTCGTTTTTCGTAAAGCAGTTTTTTGTAAAGCCAGTGATGTGAAAACTAAGAAAATTTTATAGAAAATTTGCCGTTAATTTATTGATCGTCTTTTTAGTACATAAGAAGTCTGGCGGACCCTTTGCACGAGAATCATCTTTTGTCCACTAGAAAGTGGTGTAATTCCCAGAGATCTTTGATCTAGTTTCAACTCTTTCTTTGAAATGAACCTTTTGACCTACCTCGGGGATAAATATTACTCGGAAACGCGGAAAAGCTCGTAAAATATCCTCTAACTCACCAAAACACCGGTTAAAATAGTGAAAACTGAAGAAAAATACTGATGAAGCAAAAACTTCTTTCGAAATGAGGTTTTTTTAAATTTGCAAGGACACTGGTCTCTGTTTCTAGCGCCAAACTATTACTGCTAAATTATCCCATAGTATACTAACCGTTGAATATGATAAATACAGAAGATTATGGCCACACCCTGGTCCTCGTTCCTGACTCCCTTTTGTATCAGAGTGAATAGTCTATAGAACTCACCGAAGCCATTTATGGGTATGATGATCTTATACGATGTAATGAACAAATATAATACAACGAATAACACAAGTATTTTATAATGGAAAGAAATATAACAACGTTACTACTAACACAAGGATATAACGAGGCTCGGCACAGTGTGTGCTTTACGTCCTCGGGGTAAGAATATATATCACTTTATTACTCATGCTGGATGAATTACAGGGCTGCATCTCTCAATTAAGAACTAAGTTATTCTTTTCTGGAGTATTTTCTCTCTATTCTTGCTCTATCTCTTACGGTTGTTCGACCCGTTCTTCATAGTTGAGAGGGGTATTTATAGTAGTTTTAGGGAAGAAATCCTCTTTGCTACATATTATTTCTTCTAATATTTGATGATCTTCGTTGACTATTTGACTTCGTATACCGCCCTGGTTGCCCATTCTCTGGTTGACACGTCTTCTACAGGTCTTGTCTTCGCTATGGTAATCCCTTGATGTGCTCGATATTTAGATATTTATCACTCAGGTTACTTTATGCCGCCTCCTTGTTTATTCGATAATCGACATATGCCTCCGTCGTCCTGTCAAGATATAAAGTATTGAGGTGATCTCTGCACACGCGTCTGTCATGCCCAGGCGTATTAAAGCTACTCCGTGCCTTTGGTTTTCACCATACCTCGTGATGAGGTAAAGTGTTTTGGGATGGTTTTCGTACTTCGCCTCCTTCTTGCTATCGTGCCCCCGGCTCTTAGATAAGGCCACGTGTCCATCAAGATTTATGTATTAGTCACTTATTTTGTTATAAATTTAAAGTATATGATAGCTTCTTGATATTACTATTTCCTGGCGTTATGATACAAAGATAACTTGAAAACGTGAACCAATAGTCGTACTGTAGATCTGAAAGGTTACAGTACACCTAAGTGTGAGTAAAAGTAGATCTAAACTTCCATATCACTATTATTCGATAATTCATTGTTGCTCTTATTTGTATTAGTAGAAGAACCTAAGTATTTGTTGGGTTTACACAATCTGAATCTGGTATATATCCCACTACCACAACATCAAAACCTGATATTTCAAAACATGGTCGTGGATCTGAGTACATCATAACCTACTCTTAACTAATATATTTGAATATCTAAAGATTAAACTAATGATTTTATTTGGGTTGGTTAAGAGATAAGATGCCACCTAGGTGTACGCAATCAAGATTTGGAGTCCCATCGCCACAAAAAATCAATCAATTTGAACCTGGATAATCATCTAGCACTCAAAATACATCAGCAGTTGGTACACTTGGAATGCCCGCTTGGACACCGTCAAAATCATCAGCACCTATTCCTAGTATTCCAACAGAGCCTCAATCATCAATTGAAACTCAAGTCGTGACATCTATCCCACTGACAATATCTCAGGAACAACCTATTCTTTCAACGACAACAACTACTTCAATTCCACTTCAAACCACTATAGTAATTACAGGTCTTAATGGTGAACCACAAGCCATTTTTATTGCCGATACTACATAAGCTCCATTCAACAGAAGACCAGGAAAATAGCCGGTAGGTTCTGAGCCAGCAATAGTACAGATGATAGCTGAGATGTTTAAGAAAACGCTGAACTCAATTTCAACCCTAATTGATCAAGTCAGTAAGCTACAAGTGTTGTAACAGTCAACTCAATCCAATACCACTTACTCAGTTCAGGTTCCAGGATTTATATTGAACAATAAACTTCGTACTCAGGATGGACGTTTGAGATCAATTCTTGAACTACCAACATATATACCATAGAATGTACGGCATACTACTATAAACTACAGAAACAGTTCTCAGCTTGCCAAGAAACAATCTCATTGCAATTCAGGCATCTCAGCCAATTTTAAAGCACATAATTACATATTCAATGGCTAGAATGACATTGTCACCATCACCAGAAACCTTTGAAGAAAGAATAATCAGACTCTTACATGAACAAGAAAACAAAGTCAAACTCGTGTTGTCAAAACCTATGATGGATCCTACTTATAAATTCCATGATGGTCCTTTTTCACAAACAATGAAGAAATGTGACTGACCTGAAAAAATTTCACTTACCAACTGAAAAAGCAGGGGTACCGAAATACTACCAACTTTTCGTTTGGGCTCGTGAGTCTTATGGCAGATCTGGACGATCTCAAAAATCAATATCCAAATCTGTATGACAAAGTCTTGTAAATCCAACAGATGGATTGGGGACAACGATCAGGTTATTAATAACGTACTTCTTGTGTTTGGTTTAATTATATAATCAGAGAATATAATACGGAAAGTAAAGCACACAAGACACCAGAGATTTTTTTAACGAGGAAACTACAACTTGTAGAAAAACCTCGGGACCTCGTCCAGACTGAACACCGCGCAGTACAAACTGTCTACAAACACTAGCCTACTATAAGACTTCGGTCTGGGATGTAGCAGAGACCAACTCAAGCCCTCCAAGCGAATTGACTACTGTCGCACTCCTTACGTCTCTAGATCCCCCACTGATTGCCACACACTTGATTCCCCCAGTTGACGTCCTTTACAGGCCTAGGAGTTGCTTTAACCGCTGTTAAAGGCTTGTGTCAATAATTCCGGCTTTGCAACCTCAATTATCAACTGTATGTTTGAACTGTCCTCTATCAGTTTGACATACACAAAGTGACTTCCTTCGGATAACTCCAGGTCATACGGAAATCTACTTACAAGCGGGGGCTGACAAATAAACCAAGTAAACTATGCCCAACTTGTCTCTACCTCAGTTGTAAACGAAGAATCACTTAAGAAACTTATACAACTGGAGCTAACTAGGTCTTACAACTACGAGTGCAGCCGTGCATTGCTTCCTTTCAACCTGTGTGTAACGTATCAGTTCTTGAATGGCCTTATATCAGAAGAGAAGGACCGTAGAATAGACAAGAACGTGATCAGGTTACAGGTTACTCTGATTTCAACCACTAAGGTATCAATATCCTACCTGTTCTTCCCAACTCTCAAGAGAAGTCTTTATAGTCGTTAGGTAATTCCCACAGAGGAATCGCTACCTAACAAAGGATGACTATACTACAACAAGCATTCACCGAGTGAAAAGAGTTTACGGTCAATTCCAAAGAGAAATCTCACGTATGCTTGATGCTTGCGGTTTTTCGTCCCTTAACCCTCTATTTATAGCACTCAATATGATAGGTTGCTTAGGAATAAAGCAACTAGTTACTTGTCCCACAAGTTTAGAAAACCTAACTTGCAAACCAAGTAAACAGAGATTTATCTCAATTGGAATTCATTAATCATTTATCTGCCAAGTGTTTTGTTAGCTCAAAAACACTTCAAGATAGAAATCCAACAGACTAGAGATAATCTTTATCTTATTGAATCATTGAGATTCATTAGATGGACCATAGAAGATATTTCGTGATAAAAAAGACCAACTAAGAGATAAAGGAGTCAGAGCTTAACCCGTGTGAAAATCCCAGAGAATATTCACCTTGGGCGGTTCGCAAACCGTCCTTCTGAATTTCGGCCAGATACATTGAATCTGTGGTTCACGTACATGTACGTGTACAAATTGATGCATTGGAACTCAGGAGAAAATCCCAAGTCACTGTTCACGAACCGGTTAGTGAACCGCCTTAGTTCAGAATTAGGGTTTAACTGGATCCGATGGAAGTTCTGGGCTTGGTCAGTACTTAGACGTATTAGACGCCCTCAGCTATAATCCACTGGACTCTTGCTCAAGAGTACTCCTTTAGATTCACCCATATCCAACAAGTGATTTGCAAGCAAACCATTGCAATGGACAAATGGTATCGAATCTATCTCATGCATTCTTGTAAACTTAGTATTCGTGAGAACAAATACCAACATAACACATGGTCATGTAGACAAGAACACGATCTCAATCGTTATTAGTATCTCTACTAAAGTAGCCGACTATTTCGAAAGATAGACTAAGTAGAATAGAAGAATTTCCGTAATAGTCATAACTCCTACTAACCTTTTATCGATGAAGAATAATTGATGTCTTCTTTGTCTTCACAGTCTTCGTCTTCAAGGTCTCTACTACTTTGTCTATATCCCAATTCCGAAATCTAAACTCTAGTAGGCTAAATCAAGATTGAGTTTTGACACCTAAAATTGACAACTAGCTTGACATACCAATGCTAGTGGGTTTGACCGGACAATGCCCTAATAATCTCCCCCTTTGTCAATTTTAGTGACTAAACCAATTTACATATGGATTCAAAAGATATACAATTAAGTACTAACCAGATGTATCTTGATTTCTTGAATTCTTCAACTTCTCCCTTGAGTCTTGATGTGTTCTTTTAACTCTTGTTGAAAAATCCGTAGACAGTACCTACAACATATCCAGCTCAAACAACCACAAAGGTACGCTCAAGCTTACATGGGTTAATATGCTAATCCCACATGTTGTTTGTGCAAAGAGTAAGAATCTGAGCAACAAGTACAACAAGTAAGCACATGATGTTCTCCCCCTATGGTTATGAACCACAAGAACAAGAACCATATGTGAAAAGACGAGGGTACCGAGTACACCACCAATCTTTTATTTTAGTCCACCTATAAGTCAAACCTTGACCGGTTCCTGTAATCAAGAACTCAAGAACAAGATCTCTTTCAGATCTGATTGATTGAAACAAGGGAGTCAATACAAGAATCTGAAAGATTATGTCAACCAACCAAGTACGATACTTTAATTATATAAGATGACTCAAATATAATGCGGAAGTAAAGTAAAGTACACACAATATTTTGTTAACGAGGAAACTACAAACTCGTAGAAAAACCCCGGGACCTAGTCCAGTTTTGAATACTCTTAAGAATTAAGCCGCCAACACACCTACTCTCAGACTTCATACTAGATGGTGCAGACAATATGACCCTAATACGACTATTAGTCACAAAGATTTCCCCTCAATATTCCTACGCCTCCAACCACAGCAACGTGGTCACGCACATGTACTCCCCTACGTAAACAGACGCCCGTTACCGTCTTACGCAAGAGTTGCCTCACAGCCCGTCGCGAGGACTATCGCTACCCGACCTCCAATCGGACGATTACAACCTTATGGACAACAACCAAATAGTGGCAGGTCAAATCGCTAGAAGATATCCTTGGTAACTAACAGATATTTTACCGAAGTCTTTTCACACCAAGAGCGAGGTTATTAAGTTTACTTAGGCAATAAACACCTCGAGATATCGATCAAGGTTTCAAAACCTAAACTCCCGAAAGAGCAACCTTGTCGTCCCAGTTGGAATCAAACAGATAGATGTAGCAAGTACGAAATGATATGACCGTGAAGAACGATGTACCTGCAAAGAACAAATCCAATAACAGCGATCTTGATTCCACTCAATATCTATAGTTTAGGCACACAAACCGAAAGCGGCTTGCTGACAAATCCAGGTTAATAGATAAAGAGTATGTTCTAATCACAGCGATCTTGAGTGGCCGTATATCAGAAGAGAAGGACCTTAGAATAAACAAGATTGTTAGGTTTGATAGACGTGGTAAATCAGAACACAAGTATAATACAAAGAAGACTAGTAAACATAAACTAGTTTCATGTAAGAGGTACTTCTAGGCTTCTCGATCCCGAGAGAAGACTTTCACGCAATTCTAGACCAAGAGAAAAAGCTCAAAGGTAACTGAAAAGAAAAGCGGCAACACAATCTTACAATTCCGAAGAAGAGCTTGGCCAAAGGGATTAAAGCTTTCAGGAGAGATACCACTCCTATTTATATTGACTAAGGCTTTAGCTTTGAAATGAGGCAAAGTTAATTTCGGAAATTCCATAAAGCACATTTACATAATAGTTCATTATATGACCGGAACCTAAAGTTCATTATATGATCGGAACTGATTTAAGGTTCCCAGATCAAGTTTCCATATAGCGAAACCTAAAGCTTGGTTTCGAAATCTAGATTATGTTTAACAAAACCTTGTTTAAGGTTTCGAAACAAGAAACACATATTAAATTCTCTACAAATATTTGGTGTCGAACTTGAGAGTCCATCTGGTCGAGAACCGTTTCAGCATCACACCTTTTTAGCCTCGACGCACAGGAATATATTTCCCGGTTCACATAAACCTTTAGGAAACCCCAGGGTCTTTTCGACCTTTTAGATCTCACATGGTCAAGACACATTGGCCTCCACACAAACATAGTTTTGAATCTGTTATATCTCATTGGTCACAATATTTAAGTTTCAGACCAATAACTTATGAATGCGAAAACCAGATTATGGTTTCGAAATCAACGTTTAGTTTTACCAAAACCTACATTGGGGTTCAAACATTGAAAATTCATAAGTTGAGATACACAAATATGGTTTCGGAATCCAGAAGTGAGATATGGCATACAAGATATGTTCATATACATAATCAAATGAATGATTCAGAACTTCAGAGTTCAGAGCCAAACCACGACGTCATATTCGAATCTCAGAAACAACAGTATTTCGAGTCTACACAACATAAGTGCGAGTCACAATCTCTCTTACATTGGCTCATATAAATATATGCAATCAATCCGACAGAGCCAGACTAGGTAATAAGAGACACAATACTGTGATGGATCAAATCCCGTAGTACTACCGAGATAACATCACATTGCTATATCCAACTCGAAAAGGTTTTAAGAAAAACCTTTATATTAACTTGAGACGGAGAAGAAAAGAAAGCTCTAAGCAATATTGAAACGTCATAACTACACATTAATACCACAAGTGGTAAAACAGAGTAATCATAAGACACACTGATCACAAGTGATCAAGTCATAACGTAAAGCTCAATCTGAGAGTTATGTTTATGTCTTTTGTAGCACAAGTGTAAAAGATAATGGAATCGCGTTATTTAGATTCACTAACCTGTTGTATGATGAAGCCGGATGTCTTCGTTTGATCTTCAGTCTTTCTTCAACTCTTCAACTAGTGATTCTAAATCCTACCAAAATCTTCCACAACCTAAAGCTAACTCTCTCATATGACTTCACCTAATTGTGTGTTGTTTAGCGGTCGAGTTTTGATCACTAAAATTGACAACTAAGCTTGACATACCAACACTTAGTGAGGTTGACCGAGCCATGCTCTAACAATATCTATTCTCCCCCTATTTGTCACAAAAATATGACAAAGTAGTTTGAAACTAGGGTTTCATAAACCTATGGAATAGGTAAAGTTAAGTACTCGCATACCAAGTTTAAGATGACATAACTACGAAATCAGGACGATGATCTCTAAGTTGATTCATCTTTGGAGAAATATAGACACACTTTTCTCCTAATATTCCACATCCACGCTCCCCATAAAGATTTGTTATTAAGCGCAAGCTCAGTTAAGAACTCTCCCCCATGTGGGGTTATTCAATAAAGAACAACTTACAAAGGATAACATGGACAAAACAATTTAATGTTATCCAGTATACCTTTGTTTATAATCTCTTTCCCTTAGCCAGATTTTTGGAAAAGAGTATATGATTCCGAGTTTGTGAAAACCCTAAAAAATCATACAATCAAAAGTTTCTTGATCATGAGAAAAAGCATAACTTTTGTAATAGACATAACTTTGCATCACTACCGAGGTAATGGAAAGAGCTATGTGTTGCAATAAGATTGAGGTAGACAGATCAAGTATTGCAAACATCATTAATAATCATCTAAAAATAACTTTTATTAATGAAATAAAGTAGTACATGCTGAAAAACTCTAAAAAGCATGAAAAAGCAAACTAGTTTTAGATATAGTTTATATTCCTTAGGCAAAAGTAAGAACAAGTTCTCACAAGGAATCAACTAATCCAATTGATTATGGAAGGATATAAACTAACTATGAGAAACTAGCTTTATTCAGCAGACTTGCTAGTGGAAGTCTTGTCATCTTTTCTTTGCATCTTTGAAAACAATCTTTTTGCCATTGACAAGTTCTCTTATTTGTATTTTCATGAGAATAATCTCAGTTAACACTGCTTCCATCTGGGACATAAGCAACACATTCTTTCTTGTAGTAGCCATTGTGTTATTTTTCATGGCTTCATAATCTATGAAGAATCGAAAGACAATATCACCAAATATATGTACATCTTGATCCAGATTTTCATATTCATAAGCATCAAAGGAATAAACCCCAGGCTGATATTCATGAAAATCAAGACATTCTTTCTTTTTCTTCAGAGTCTCTTCTTCCCTTTCTATCTCTTCAGAGCCTTTGGCACAGCTATACTTCTCCACTATTGAGGTAGGATAGCAGAGAAAATACTTGAATAATTATTCCTCAAGTATTGTGGTATTTATATAAGAATACCAAGAAGGGATTGACTCAAATATCTCACACAATTTTGCACACCCAGAGTCCCTTAGGGTTTGTGTTTGTGTTTTTAGAAAACAATAACGTGATTTATTTTGAGATTTGAGTGACTCCTTTTTGCAGATAAACTCTATTTTCCGCGTAATTGAGTTTTAGTACAGAACAACACTTCTGACGGTTCGTGAACCGTATGGATAAGGCTTTTTGAACCCGTCAGCCCAATCTAGTGTTTTTATACGTTTCTCAACATGGTTTCTTGACTTAGTCATCTTTGATCACTCAAGTGCCTATCTGAGTGATACTGACCATCATCATGGTTTTTTACCCCTGATCTAATATTTCCTCACCTTTCAGTACTAAGACAAGGAAATAGTTTTCAACACTCAAGTTTGAGTGTTGGGTGTGTATTGGGATACTCACCTGATTTAAACCTTCGTTTAGACCTCCTCGATTTCCTTCCTCCAAAGTTATCATAGAAGTTATTGTCATTAAGATATGGCTCTATATCTGATGAACTTTTGGATGACTTCCTAGCTCCATGAACCTGTTTTACCAGGTCTTTATTGAGCATAGTATATTATGATAACATTTTATTCAGATTTTTCAGGCTTATTATATCATTGGAGGCTCGAGGTTGATTGCTCTCAAATTTTTCTCTCCTGGGAATCCACCTCTTAGTGGTCATGGTCGAGACAGGCATCTTGTTCCACATTTCCTGAGGTTTTCTTATAGAGTATGGAATAGCACTACTATGATTTTCTGTCATAGGTGAGGATCTTCTCTTATTTGCCTTATACTTTGTCCCTGGATAAGGCTTAGAGATTTCAGACACACTTTTTAGTACCAAATTTAAAGTGTGCTGGAGTTGAGCAACTCGTTTTGTCCTCCTTTGGCTATTGCATTCAGTATGAAGGTGTCATTTCTTTTTACAGAAACTACATGATTTCTCATGTTTTTTACCTTCATTAGAACTCCTTTTGTGGGTACTATTATCATCAGAGTGATGAGTGGAATTACCATGACGAGTTCTTGTCACCTTATCAGAGGTGTGAGAAGATGTCACCTTCTTATCAACAGTTTTACCACGACGAGTTCTTGTCTTTTCTGACTGATTTTCTTTGGATTTTTCAGAGATTGATGTGAGCCGATCAATTTCTCCCGTTAACTCTTCAATTTTTTATGAGCAATCATGAGTTCAGGCTTTTCAGTCTCTGGACTGGTGGGGTTTTGAGGATTATCACTTTTCAGTGTAGAGTCAGATGTATGATGAGATCTCAGTGGTTAGGGACATAACCAAGGATTCTTGTTCGTTGACTTTATCCAAGAGGGAATTTACCTTGGCTTTTAGTCGTGAGATTTCATAAGCCTGAAATTTCATGAACTTTATGAGTCCACTACTTTTTTTAGATGCATCTCTTTCAAGATCTGAATCAGAGTCATCTGACAGAATGAAAGAGTCAGGATTATTACTCAAATGGACAACCTCAGTTGGTTGTTCTCCACAAGATGGTGTTGAACCAGTTGTGTATGAGTGTGTTGGAGTGGTGTCCTCTGGTGTAGAGTTGGTACTATGATCCATAATCACGAACCTCGACAAACACAGACAATTACGTCTTTTATGTGTTCACCAGCTCTGATACCAATTGAAAAAGCAGGGGTACCGAAATACTACCAACTTTTCGTTTGGGCTTGTGAGTCTTACGGTCAGATCTGGACGATCTCCAAAATCAATATCCAAACCTGTATAACCTGAGTTTGGATCTTAAGGGATCATTCCGACACAAGACAAAGTCTTGGTAAATCCAATGGATGGATTGGGGATAACGATCAGGTTATTAATAACGTACTTCTTGTGTTTGCTTTAATTAATTATATAATCAGAGAATATAATGCGGAAAGTAAAGCACACATGTAACAGCCCGGTCTTCCGGAGCCTCCATCGGACCCGGATTCGGCCTTTTGGGCCGGATCCGACCCGCCTGGCAAGCCCGAAAGCCCGGACTGCCACTCGTTTGGGTCCATAAAAGTTCTAAAACATTTTTAAGAAACTAAATGTCGAAGACAAACTCGAATAAATTTATTAGAAAGAAAAATACAATTTCTTTGAAATTACAAAACTGTAAATAAATTACAAAATCAGAAATACAAGAGTTTTAACAAACCAACACCTTGATGTAATTCAAAAATACTCGATGCCCATATCCCCGTTATAATTATCAAATTCTTTTATCAGCTAGTCTTGCTTCATACTCTGTGGATGGGAGGAAAGAAAGGGGTGAGCAAACCACAGCTCAGCAGGGAATTTCCAAAAATAATAGAGTGAAACGAAACACAAATCATGCACCAGATAAAAATACCAAAATCATGCAAGTCCAATATATTTAAAATCACTTAATTCATTTTCATCAACACAAGTCAACATCTAATTCTATATCTTTAACTCTTTCTTCAAAGATCAACCTCCAATAATCGAACCTTTAATTTCAGATTCCTATTCTAGTGTCAGGGTGATTCCGGTTACCAACCAGTGTTCCTCGAACACTCTTCCCAGGGTAGCCACCATTGGTGGGATGCCATAAAGGCCTGACGATTCCACAACAGATATCTTTCTTTTTCTTTTATCCTCTTTTTCTTTTCTTTTCATTTCTACTAAGTCTACTCGCTCAAAATAAGACTGCATTTACTAATGCATTTAAAACACTTTCTTAAAACCAAAACCCAACGATAATGCATTAATATCATTTTCATAATCATAAATATATTTATAGCACTTTCACAAACCCAAAATCCAATAAAAATGCAATCATCATTAATATAATAAGTAAAGTGCATTTTAAACTGGTATTGACATATTACGTTTGCCGTATTTAAAATTTAACAGTTTTCTGTTAGGGTACCAACCCCAACTGGTCACAAGCCCATGAATAGAACTCAACATAATAAACTGGTCTGTTAGTTGAGGGGATCCAAGGGACTTATGAACTAAGGTCCTAACATCCCACCACGCTTCCAAACCAACGTCCACGTTGGGCTAGACACTACGCCCATACATAGTACCACCCTATCGACACTGACCCGATGGCTCACCCACCTATCAGTATTCAATGGCTAGATACTACGCCCATACATAGCACTAACCACCTTAATCTGGCCTATAAGTTGCCTTTTCTGTGGAGTGGGCTTGGGTCATGGTGGCTGGCTCTGATACCAAATGTTAGGGTACCAACCCCAACTGGTCACAAGCCCATGAATAGAACTCAACATAATAAACCGGTCTGTTAGTTGAGGGGATCCAAGGGACTTATGAACTAAGGTCCTAACATTTTCCAAACCAATTATACAAAATACCAAAGCCTAAAAGCATTTTCCTATTGCTACCAACGCACGGGAGGATTTTGAAGAGAAGGTCAAAAGCCAAATTAGTAAAAAGAGAGATGAACAAAACAGTGGCTCATCTATTAAAAGTCAATTGCATTAGTGTGGTTGCAAATTGGAACAATATGATGATTACGAAATTCAATCAGTTTTCAAAAGAGGAGCCCAGGTGCAAGAGAGATATTGCCACACGGTTAGTCTTGAAGTTTAAACACACCAACATACTATCAAATAAAGTAATTTTCGTTAAAGTGTTAATCAGTTGCAAAAGTATCTAGAAAGTAGGTACTGCCTATTTTTATAAACAGAAGATAAGATTTGGACATTTTTAGTGGTAGCTAAAAGAACTGTATTACAAAACACTTGTAGAATAGGTTTGCGTTTTATAAGGCTGTTCACTATGGAGGAAACAGAGGGATGAAAGCGACAGATTTTCGTCGCCTATACTCCCCTCTCTCTCCTCTCCCTCACGCCCACTGCGAAAGCGCAGTGTTCCTTCCGGAACTGGGAGGAAAGCGAGGAAGCGAGTATCGCTCATAAAGCGAGGAAGCTTTCCTCGCTTGCACTTTAGCGAAATAGCTTTCCTCGCTTTATGGAAAGCGAGATAGCTTTCCTCGCTTTCAGTTTGACCTTTTTTAATTTACACCCCCTTTACACCGGCTGGTGTTGTCGCATCTATGGGGTTACACCCCGCTTACACTCGCGTTTCCGGCCTCCTGAATAACATTTACCCACTCAGATTTTTCCTGTATACAACGCTGTACAGCCTTGAGACGCACTCGTAATTTACCGGAGCCTTAAGGATTATGTACATTAGGAAGAGTTCGTTTGTGGAAACAATTGTGTTTTATTACATAACATAAGCGGCTTACACGGTGGATAAGGTCGATTACATAAAGTTTACAATCTAGAATGGAGGATTGATATGGCACCCAAGGATCGGACATACCATTGCACTTACAACTACGATTGAAGGGAAAAAAAGCTTAAAACCACAATAAAGAGGGGTTGCCGGATAAACGAACGGCAAGCGTGTTAATTCCAAATTTCCTCCGGGTTCAATCCAGGCAATTGGTTCTTCCAGAGATTGAAAACATCGTTGAAGCTCCAGGCTTTTGGCGGGGGACCCTGTCTCGTAGTCCCTGAGACCTTCACGATACTTGAGTGCGGAAAATAATAACAAGTGGTTAGTAAATTGATAACAAGAACTTAAGGAGTAGCAAAGAAATATAGCATTTACTTACGGCATCCTCAATTGTCCACCCGTCTTGCAAAGGGAACATATAGCGACGCACGAAGCAAACATACCTCTTAACCTCCTTTTTCAAAAAACTGACTCTGTTTTGCAGGGAAGCTCTTGATCTACGGTTTCCTTCTGGCAATAACCTTACAAACTCTTCTTCAACTCTAGTCCAGAACATAACCGATGGTTGGTTTTGTCCGGCAAGGGGATCTAAGGAAACAACGACATAAGCTCTTGCTAATGCCATATCTTCAATCCCTGTGAATCTCTGCATTTTGAAGATGATTATTAATAAACTTTGAAATAAGTAAGTTTATTAGTAAGTTTTGTTTTTGTGGGTGTAGTTAAAGAAGGATGAGGCAAGGGATTTATAGGCATCTGTCCTTTGTAGGAACTTGGGTTCCACCTCACAAACTCCACTCAAAATACGAAGAAATAGTGGACGATACATGCCAAACCGACAGTGAAATTTTTCAGGGCCATATACACAGTCACTGTCGAAGTATTCGTGCATCATCCTCGCGTCTGCTTCCATCCTTAGTCGGAAGGTTTTTTGTCTCCCCAAAACATCCTTTGGAAGTGGCTGTCGAAGTTCATGTTGGTGTTGCATAAACTCTTGGTACCTTACAACGTTGTTGCGGGTGCTGTCACCATCATCCTCAACAACCCTGGCGCCCGTCTTGAAACTCATAATTTTCTTGAAATAATTCATTGTAGCCTAATTTATGAAACAACAGTCTAAGTTAGACAAGGAATAAACATTATGTATGAACCCGAATGATAAAGCGTAAAAATGAAACAAACATAACACGTTATTTATCATTCTAAATATGAAACATTGATTTCATTATAAACAAAGGTTGAAATACTTAACGTGTTGAGAGATACCTGAGAAAGGGATGGAGGAGAGTGGATTATTGGTACTGGATGAGAAAGGGATGGATGAAAGTGAATCGTAAAATGGATGAGAAAGGGATGGATGAGAGTGTGGTTGGGTGCTCAGAAGGTTGGGCTTATATAGAAAAACTGAAGCGAGGAAAGCTATATCGCTTTGACTGGTTTTGACCGGTCATGCGATATAGCCTATATCGCTCAGGTGAGGCGATATAGCTTTCCTCGCTGAGCGAGATAGCTTCCCTCGCTCCAAGGGTTCCTCCATAGAAAACAGGCGTCTGAGAGGGGCGCTGGAGAAACCCTGTTGGGATAATTTCTCTCTCATCCATAGTGAACAGCCTAATGAAGAGTGGTGGAAAGGCGGACATATGAAAGTAAAGATCACAATGGAGTTAACTCGTTTCTTTGACTTTATGGAATTAAGATGGAGTCTGTTTACAAACTAGAAATGACGTTGCGACTTTTCTCAAATCTAAAAATGAACTCAAAAGTCAAAACCACTGCAAAGTTGAAATGACGTTCTATAAATTCTCTTAACAAAAATGAAACCAAGATGTTCGGTCGTAAACACGGATTGTTGGGTAAGAGAAGTAGCAGACCAATCACATAAGAAAATGAAATTAATTTTGGATAAGAGTGAGCCAGTTTTTTTTATTTATGAAACGAAAATAAAGTTCATTTTCCATTTAATTTTAAATGTAAATACAGTAGGAATCTAAATCCATAAAGAATTGTTAGTGGACCGATGAGATCAAAGGAGTTATAGGCTAAGTCTAATGGGGATTCAACTTCCCTTAAAAAATAGCATGACACATCAGCAAAGTAGCACTCCCAAGTCTAATGGGAAGTGCTAGACACATCAGCTAAATTCTACTTCGGCGCTTTATATAGCGGTGAGGCGCTACATGATAAAGCGCCAGATAATCTCAGCCATCAGATCTGGAACATATGTTATTAGCCATCAAATCCAGTGAGAATATTCGTTTGGGCGCTATATCATTGAGCGCGAGTTCACTTTTTGAGCGCTACATCATTGAGCGCCTAAGTAGAATTCAACTTCCACTTCCCTTAAATAAGAGAAGTGGAAGTTGAAGTTGGGGGAAGTTAGGGTTTAGGCCACACTTTTAAGGGAAGTTGAATCCCCATTAGACTTAGCCTAACATTTTTGTTTTGAAGGAAGTGAATCTGTGCAAACAAGAGTCCAAAGAAGAGTAGTAGTATGGCCTTGCCATTAATCTTTTTTTTTTATTTAGTGAAAATAGATACTTTCAAGAATAGGTCCTCCTTCAATTATTTTATTTTTTAAACAAAATGAGGCTATAATGTACAAAGATCAAAAAGAGACAAAACCCTTATAACAATAATTAGCAGTTAAAAGAATCATGCATAAATTGGACCAAACCCATTTAATTTGTAGACACACCGTAGAAAAGGACCATCTACATTTTGTTTGGAAAATTAAGAAACCATT
>JAJJMA010247448.1:0-17954 GCA_023529015.1 Papaver nudicaule
GAAGCCTCTATTTATAGTGTTGAACTCACCCTGATCTCTCGACAGAGAAGGTGGAAGTCGTGGAAGAGTGAAGGAGTGGAGAATCATGAGAACGTTTTGTTAATTGCTATAGCCGTGTTAAACATGTCCACTCAGCACCATCTTTCGTAACTGTCCATCATCTCCTTCAATTTCTTTCTAACGGTCGTAGACCGCCAGACCAATACCCCTAAAGTTATCCCCCCGTGTGATGTTTTGATATCTCGTGTAGTATGCAGATATTGCATGGTTGTGTTGAGTTAGACAGTGTTGCGTGGCCATGGCTCTATGTCCATGGCCTTGTCCAAATTAGATGTGGCGCCATGGATATTGCGTTATAGCCTTATAGCAACGGCCTTTGACAAGGTTGTGGCGCCACGGCCTTATGGCCAAGGCTAAGTTTTGTTACGCCACGGCCTTGGCTTTGGCCAACGCCAAGTTTTGTGGCGACATGGCCTTATGGTCACGACCTTGGCTTTGGCCAAGGCCAAGTTTTGTGGCACCATGAGCATGGCGCCATGGCCTTATGGCCACGACCTTGTCTTTTGCCAAGGCCAAGTTTTGTGGCGCCATAAGCATGGCACCACAACCTTGGTTTTGGCCTGTTTGTGGCGCATTTGCCACGCCATTTCGACTAAGGCATGTTTGTGCACTTGGGTTATGGCGTATTTTTAGGTCATGGAATGCTTAGCCACGACATACTAGGCCATTATATGTTTAGATTATGGCATGCCTAAGTGTGTTTAGGTTGTTGTATACTTCTCAGAGACCTCTGGACAGGCCTAAAATTACGATGTTTCTGAGGTTTTCATTGAGACTGAGACGTTGAGTCGTGTTTTAGGAGGAAATCCATGAGGATGCGTCTCTGTTAACTCTCCACCATAGTACCAGTGAGCAATTTAGTTCTGATGTCGAGGAATTCAAAGCGATGTCGACATGAAGTAAATTGGTAGTTTTATGAGTTGGTGGGTTACTTAGCATTGCACCATGATATTATTCTCTCCACCCGGGAGCTATAAAAGAGAACTCAAAGAGAGCATATACAACTTGCAGAACAGGTTATATTCTGAGCTATAGAGATGTGCCTGAGTAGGCAACCGCCACTTGGCAAGGCATAATTAGAGGGTCATTTTACATTTTTATCCCTCTTCCATTTGTCACCATCTACAAGTACACACATGAATTTTGTTAACGAGGAAACTACAAACTCGTAGAAAAACCCCGAGACCTAGTCCAGTTTGAATACTCTTAAGAATTAAGCCGCCAACACACCTACTCTCAGACTTCGGACTAGCTGGTGCAGACAATATGACCCCTAATACGACTATTAGTCACAAAGATTTCCCCTCAGTATTCCTACGCCTCCAACCACAACAACGTGGTCACGCACATGTACTCCCCTACGCAAATAGACATCCTTTAATGTCTTACGCAAGAGTTGCTCCACAGCCCATCATGAAGACTATCGCTACCCGACTTCTAATCGGACGACTACAACCTTATGGACAACAACCAAATAGCGGCAGGTCAAATCGCTAAATGATATCCTTCGAAACTAACAGATATTTCACCGAAGTTGCTTTACACCAAGAGCGAGGATATTAAAGTTTACTTGGTAATAAACCCCTCGAGATATTGATCAAGGTTTCAAAACCAAAACTCCCAAAAGAGTAACCTTGTCGTCCCAGTTGGAAACAAGCAGTATTGGATGCAAGTACAATATGATATGATCGTGAAGAACAATGTACCTGCAAGAATAAATCCAATAACAATAATCTTGATTCCACTCAATATCTATATTTTAGGCACACAAACCGAAAGCGGCTTGCTGACAAATCCAAGTTAATAGATAAAGAGATGTTCTAATCACAACGCTCTTGAGTGGCCTTATAACAGAAGAGAAGGACCATAGAATAAACAAGATCGCAAGGTTTGATAGACGTGATAGAACAGAACACAAGTGCAATACAAAGAAGACTAGTAAACATAATTAGTTTCCCGCAAGAGGTACTTCTAGGCTTCTCGATTCCCAAGAGAAGACTTGCACTAATCCAGACCTAAAGAAAAAGCTTAACGGTAACTGAAAAGAAAAGTGAATAAACACAAGCTAACAATTCCGAAGAAGAGCTTGGTAGAGGGACAAAGCTTTTAGGAGGGAAACCACTCCTATTTATATTGCCTAAGGCTTTAGCTTTGAAATGAGGCTAAGTTAATTTTGGAAATTCATTAAAGCACATTTCCACATTTAGTTCCGAAATTCCTCACATAGACTTATATCATTTAATGAGATCTATTACTATGGCATTTTACATTAATGAAAAATATATTTCAATAAATGTTTGGACGAAAGCATTCAAAGCAAATAATACTTAAAAGGTATATTTGGATATTTCATTAATTCGAAATATAGTGCTTACCAAATATGCTCCCTGGGAAAGAGCTCATTTCGAAAACGTGTCATTTAGTTTTGAAAATCTCCTTAAGGTATTATTTCTTCCAAATGTCGTCATCAGCTTTGATAATGTCGACATCAATTCCTAGGCTTTGTTGGACGGGCCAGAACGATCCTAGGTGGAAGTGGGATCTGGTCCAACGTGGCTCAACGTTCCGCATAAACGTATCATTACAGACGTGGACAAGCCTTGCATGTTAAGCTTAAGTGAACACGTAGGTTCAATGGACATTCTGAATCATACAAAAAGATATACCAATAAAAGTACGGTGTATGATTCTTTGAGTAATAACAAAATGTTGAATCTCCTGAATTCTCGATTCCAATATAGATGATCACGTCAATGATATCCAAGAATTCAAATCAAAACATCAAATGAAAAATCAAATGAATTGATCAAGTAGTATATCCATATGAAGATCTAATCACGTACAATATAAATCAGAAATCATGCGTCTACTAACTAGAGCGACGAACCAAATTTCTGACTATGACTCAAACCAACTTAGTTGTACATTGAAGATGACCGAATTCAAACTTCAAACTGAGAATATCAAACTCATTAATTCGTTGAAGCATAAATGAAAATGCTAGAGTTTGAACTTCGAAAATACGCATTCTGAGATAACCATTTTTAGGTTTTGAAATCTACGTACTATTTGGCATAAACCGGATTAAGGTCTCGAATCCTAAATAAAGTTCATATATGACTAGAACCAAATTTAGGTTCCCAATCAAGATTCCATATAGCGAAACCAAGGTAAGGTTTCAAACTTTAGATTTTGTTTAACAAAACCTTGGTTAAGGTTTCGAAACAAGAAACACATATTAATCTCGTCACAAATGTTTGGTGTCGAACTTGAGAGACCATGTGGTCAAGAGATGTTTCAGCATCACACCTTTTTGTCCTTGACGCACAGGTTTATTTCCTGGTTCACATAAACCTTTAGGAAACCCCAGGGTCTTTTCGACCTTTTAGAACTCACATGGTCAAGACACATTGGTCTCGGTTCTCAAGTCACTGTTAGCCAACAAACATCGTTCGAACTCAAGTTCTCTCATTGGTCACAACATTTAAGTTTCAGACCGAATAGTTTATGGATACAAAAACCAGATTATGGTTTCGAAATCAAAGTTATGTTTTTCCAAAACCTACATTGAGGTTTCGAACTCTGAAAGTCCATAAGATGAGATAACATGAATATGGTTTCGAAATCTAAAAGTATGATATGGCATTTTAGATGTTCATATGTAGAGAATCAAATAAATGATTCAGAACTTCAGTAATCAGAGCGAAACCATGACATCGTATTCGAACTCAGAACATCAGTATATCGAGTCTACACAACATAAGTGTGAGTCCCGATCTCAACTACATTTGGCACATACAAGTACGTACTAATCAATTCGACAGAGTCAGACTAGGTAAGTCGAGACACAATATTGTGATAGAAAAAATCTCGTAATACTACCGAGACAACATCATAACTGATATATCCAACTCGCATATATCAATTAGAAACGGAGAAGAAAAGAAGGCTCTAAGCAATATGGAACGTCATAACTACAACAACAATACCGAAAGCGAAAAATTGGAGTTATATCTTAAGAGACACTGATCACAAGTGATCAAGTCATAACGTAAAGCTCAAGCATTAAGTTATGTTTTTGTCTTTTGTAGCACAAGTGTAAAAGATAATGGAATCGCTTTATTTAGATTCACTAACCTCTTGAATGTGAAGCGGGATGTCTTCGTTTGATCTTCGGTCTTCTTCAACTCTTCAAATAGTGATTCTAGATCCTACTAAAATCTCCCACAACCTAAAGCTAACTTAATGATGACCTTACATAATGTGTGTTGTTTAGCGGTCGAGTTTTGATACTAAAGTTGACAACTAAGCTTGACATACCAACACTTAGTGAGGTTGACCGAGCCATGCTCTAACAAGTATGCTTGTGATGAATTTAAAGTTTGGTTGCGTCGACTTAAAACTGAAATGGGTATGTTAGTTTGTGAATGGATGAAGCTGAGTTTTTAAATTTCTATGTGAGTTTTTACTGGCTGTAATCGATTGATCTAAGTGTCTATATAGACCGATTATCTGGTAATTTACTCATAATTTTTTCAGAGTAAATAATCGTTCGATCTAAAAGAATGAGAAATCAATTTTTCCTCAATGGTTCGATGCGAGTGTTATAATACACCAATGCTAACCAAATGCAACCAACTCCTGTCCATTTTTTTTTTTTTTTTGCATATAATCGGCATTCATAGGATTTCTCATACACTAATTATTATATAAGATTTTTGTGACTTGACATACCTTTAATTGGCTACTAATTTTGTATATGTACACCAATTATGGGTGTTTTTTTTTTATAGATTTTCTGTGCCAAAAGATAAAAGTAATTGGCACATATAAAAGGTTATAAACACCGATTTCAAGGTTTTTTGTTTCTAGGAAGACAAACCAGAATTGGCATATGTGGTCGCCTTATATGC
The DNA here is from genome assembly GCA_023529015.1 of Papaver nudicaule. NCBI lineage: Eukaryota > Viridiplantae > Streptophyta > Magnoliopsida > Ranunculales > Papaveraceae > Papaver > Papaver nudicaule. The sequence goes on from JAJJMA010247448.1 coordinate 4,974, forward strand.
GGATTATTGTTTGTGTCCCATATGAACGAAGAACGAGAATGATAATCGGTGTACATAATGTCTCATGTATGTCGATTTTGGGTAAATTGTGATTCATAATATTTTGATGCTTTTAAGCTACAAATCATCCACAAGTTTCTTCATACGCTGTTTCTTTTTACTTGTATGTTTCGACTAATTGACATGGATTTCTCGTCTTAATTTTATGTTTCAACTAATTTACATAGATTTCTCATCTCCAAACCCATCTTATAATCTCTCCATACTTTAATTGTCTAACTATCATTGAGCCTAGCTAAACTAGTTTTGCAACTCAGGGCCGTATCTGAGAATTTTTTCCCCGAAGCGAACACATTCTTTTATGCCCCCATAAAAGAAAAAATTGCACAAACATTCTAATAATAAACGATAACTGTTGTTTTATGATATCAATAGTCAAATAAATTACTATTACAAGGGGAAAAAACTTACAAACTTCGTCGAAATATCTCTGTCTTCACGTATTCTTAGACGTAAACTCTTTAATAATAATAGACCTATAATCTATTGTCCATCTATCGATATTTCAATAGATATCATAGCCAAACCAATCAATCTCTCTTATAACATTGACGGTCGAAGATAAGATTTAATTAGTTACAGTTTGGAGAAGCTTCTTTCTACTGTGGCTATAGTAATTGAGACAGTAAGGAAGATTCTATAAACAACCCATGGATCGGGATAACAAGCTTGCAAGTTTTACAGATGATGTAATATCTCAAATAGTTTATTTATCTTAGCTGACAATATCCTTTTCAAAGATTTTAATTCGGTGTAGAGGTCTCTCCCATCAATATCAGGAAAAGTCCCATAACTTAAGTAATCTTTAAGTTTGGTATATCATGTCAAAAAATTATCACCGCCCAACGATTTTAGTTTCTCCAAGTCAAATAAGAAACCATGTATAATAGCAAACTCCTTGAATTGCTCTTAATGAAAGGAAAGCACAATCTACTATGTATAGAAATTAGTTTCTTTTACAAGATTCCCCACCTAGCAATGGAGTTGTCTCCTCGCTAGCATCTTCATTAAAATGTCTCTTGTGCTTTGGATTAATGCCCACTGCAAAAACTGTTAGAGCATTGCTCGGTTGAACCCACTGATATTGCTATCTCAAGTCAGTTGTCAAGTTTAGTTGACAAAAACACAATCCTTGATAAGTTTACTCTATAACCTCGAACTAGGATAATTTTAGGTAATCGAGACGAAGACCATTGAAGATGAAGACCGGAGCTTACTACTTGATAATCATAACGTCCTCGCTAAAGGTTGAAAGGTTTTTCCTTTCCATGTTTCGTATTTGCCATTTCTATCATATCAATAGTCTATGATGTTTTTTATAAGATCCGAAGGTATTATAGGATTCTTCGCCTTTGCATTTGTCACAACCGTGATAATATGTATAGGTAGAGTATGTTGAATTGTCTCTTGAAATGACCTCAACGGTGAACGCGTACATGTGTTGCTTATGGCATTCCTGAGAATGAGCGGGTCTGTATAAACGCGTTCACTGATTTCTCCCGATTTCTCCTGAACTCCAATTGACAGCTCTATGAAGGCGTACATATAAGCCATGGAAAACTTCCAACTTTCATATCTTGAAGTTTTCGGTCTAGGCATGATTAGTTCTCGGACTTGTCATTACTTGCCCATGGAATTCAACTACTTAATCCAAGCGATGTTCAAACATGTTTTGGACCAGAAGTCGCAAACCTTCAATCAAGGTTGAGTCCTCTTTAACTATTGGCCTAGTCCAAAGTTAGAAGAAGATTGAGAATGGGTATTCAATTCCTATGGACTTTCCTAGTTCTGGAACTTGCTTGAGCCCTACTCAAGGTTGCTTAACTTTTAAGCAAAGCCTCCCTTGATGATCACTATATATAGATGACCTTCTGCAAGATACAATATTAATCCTCTACACATCTGTGTATCTTTGCATAAAGGTTGGTCGTCATCTCGATGTCCTTTTCTTGGACTACGATAATTGAAAGACTTCACTTGAGGATCGTGAAGCACAGGTCGGAAGTAAAATTCCTGATCCTGTATCTTGGATCGATTGAATATTTTCAATCTTAACACGACCAAAATTTGATAGAAACTTCGTAAGGTAGATCTTGTATCATAAACCCTAGAAGTTCCGGAACGCAGATTCACGAACTAGGTTTAATACTAAGTTCGTCTAGCGTTAGGAGGTAAAGTTGTTTAGGCTAGATCAATAAGCCCTATTCAACAAAACAGATTTCCATTAACCTTGACTTTAAGTCTAAAAGAAATCACAATTATATTCTTATCTAATTACTTGGATACTTTTAGGCGACCTGTTAAAGGCAGGGTAGCGCTAGTCTTCACGAAGGGAAGTGGAGCAACTCCTAGGCCTGTAAAGGATGTCAGCTAGGGGAATCAAGTACGTAGGTTTCTGCGGGAGCCAAGATACGTAGGAGCACATTGGTAGCTGAATTGCTTGTAGGGTTAATTAAGTCTCGATACATTCCAGTCCGAAGTCTGAGAGTAGGCTAGCATATGTATACCGTTCATACTAAGGGTCTTCACGCCTGGATGAGGTCCCGGGGTTTTTCTGCTAGGTTTGCAGTTTCCTCGTTAACAAAATTCTGGTGTCTTGCATTACTTTTCCCTTCCGCATTATATTGTCTCTGATCTGTATAATTGAAGTAATTGTAAGTTTGTTGATTCATAACCTTTGAGTGAATCCATCTCAGTTGAGATCTACAAGAACCACGTTCTTGTTAGGGTTCGGTTCTCTAAACTATACACATGTTGTTATTTGAATATTGATTTGTGAGATCGTTCAAACAACCGTAATCAACTAGGTTCACGAAATTTAAAAGTTGGTGGTGTATCTCGGTATCCCCTCCTTTTCAACAACAATATTCTTAGCTCCAACTAGTGCTTTTCGAAAGCAATTGTCCTTGTAATCTTCATAATATGAAACAAGCATTCCAATGTGTTTTATTACATCACCCAAACGAATATGTTTTTTCTTGTGGTGCTTTGTTAACAGAGTTAACAACCGATAACATATCATACCAAATAACCATTCCAAGAAAAACTCAAAAAATTTCATGTAATTCTTGAGTATACCTTCAACCATACATTTTTCTTCATTATTTCTGGATTTCTTTATCAAGCTTTTTAAAGCATTTCCTATTTTCGGCGCTTGGATTTTTATTGCTTTAACACTTTCCACATGGCTTTCTCACCTAGTGTCTGATAAGGGCTTAGTGTGCATCATATCTTGTAGAGATGCGACTGCAATTTGGGATTGGGCGCGTGATGTCTTTGGAATTGATCCTGTTTATGGTCTACTGAACTGTTACAATGTAATGACAAACATGAGCAGGATGGCTAGAGACTTGTGGCTACTAATGATAATGGTGATCAGGTTAGAGCTTTGGAAGCATAGAAACTGTATTGTTTATGAGCAAAAAAAACTGTCAGTCCACCAATTTAAGGTCCGAGTGTTTCAGTTGGTCCATGAATTTTCTGCTCGTCTAAGAGGTAATATGTACAATACTGTGGACGACTTACTGCTGCTGGAATTCTTTAAGGTGCGTCATAGACAGGTCAAGTGCAAGGATCCAGTTGAGTGTTATTGGGAAGCACTGGAATGGGAGAATTGTTGATTTGCTGCGATGGTTCGGCTGTAGAGAATCCTGGCCAGGCGAGATTGGGTGTGGTATCCAGGAATGATAGCTCAGATGTGGTGGGAGTGGTTTCTATGGGACTGGGTATTACGACCAGTTATATGGCGGAAATCCACGACATTCTTTTTGGTTTAGAATGGGTGCACAATTTGGCGTAAGAAGAATCCGGGTAAGGGCAGATTCGATGGGTGCTTTACTATCTTTTATACACTAATTCAGGAGGAATCAGACTGATTATTCGTGATTTTGCAGGGTCGCATAGGGGCTCAAAATGCATCTACTTAGCTACCAGTTGGAGTGCGGAGCATGCAGAGTGTCAAGGGCTTTGGGAAGCAACAAGATGGGCTAAGGAACTAAAGCTGGAGCATGTCATCTTTGAGCTTGATGCAGTACTAGTAGTTAATGCAGTCAACAATAATAGATACTTTATTGACTGGAGATTACACAATCTCATTAGAGATATCAAGCTTTTATTTTTCAAAATTCAGTAGTTGGAAATGTGTTTATGTTCAAAAAGAGAGGAATAAGGTTGTCGACATTCTCTCTAAGTTAGCTAGAGTCGATAAACTTTCAAGAGTCTGGAATGGAAACCCTCCAAATAGTATCTGTCGTCAACTATTGGAGGAAGAGCGTCATGTAAACTCTTAATTTCTCATATATAACATTCTCAGTTTCAAAAAAAAAAAAAATGTGCCGTGGTGTGTGATCACAAGATGGAAGGTTATTTGGAAGTTTTACACAGAGATTACTTTTGTTCATACGTATAGAGAGGCCACTTTTTCGGCAGATTTGGCGGAAAAGAGAGGGAGTGCGCTTCAGGAGGGTATGGTCCAGTCTTTTATGGGTAGACCTGCTTTTCTTACTAATATTGAGCTCCCAAATGTACCTTATTTTCGTTTCCCGTAGTTTTCAAGTTTTTGGGACACAATGTCTCTTTTCTTGAAACAATTTTTATGTAAGTCATTCATGTGACATTTTTTTATTACTAATACAATTCTTGGATTTACTGAATTAAAAAAAAAAAGTCTGATAAGGGCTCAAGAATGAGCCGTTAGTTTAAACTTTCATCGCTTTGTAGAAGCAGCAAACAACTTATAGAGAGATTGTACGGTCCCGAAAAACGAATATGTTTTCTCACAACATTTGGCCATATTGTAAAACATACGATTAAGACTTTGACAACCATATGTTGTGTAAAATGCCCAGGATTGATCTTGAGTAACCTGTTTTGCACACCTTTTTATTTTCCTTTCATGTTTGAACCATTGTCATATCATTGCTCTCTTACATCATCAATGTTAAGATTGAGTTTTTTCAATGCATCATCAAGTTCACAGAAAAGCCCCTCACCAGTTGAATCATCCACTTTCAGAAAAAAAAAAAAAAAAAAAACTTCTGCTTTTGCTGGAACCTGGGAAACATCTACGCATCTAACCACAATTGACATTTGGTCTCGATGAGATATGTCTGGAGTAAAATAGAGTATAATAGAATAATACTTAGTATTGTGAATCTTTTTGACAATCGAGCTCTTAATATCATCTGCAACCATTGTTATCAACTCATTTTGAATCGTATGACTAAGATAATGATAATGAGTTTCCTTTTTAACAATTTGTAGATGTATAATTAAAATGAATCATGTTTTCCAATCACCTCCATCAAACTCAGAAAGTTACCATTTTTCTTGTATAAATTTTATCACTATTACCACGAAATGCTAAACCATTCTTTGCAAGATACATCACACCATCCATTACGCTTTCCATTATTATTATCATACATTGTTTCTATTCGTTGATTTTATCTTCCAAGTGTTTTTCAATGGTTTTATTCTTTTTCAATCTTAATTCTGGATCAGCCCACATTGTCAAACAATCCTTATGATCTCTTCAACTTTCATATTTCTAAAGCCTCCCACAAATATTATTCCAATCATTAAATCCACTATGAACTAATTGTATAGTGTCAATTTTACTAAACAACTTGCAACAAAAGTAAAATACTTTATCTAAAGAAATGGAATATATAAGCCACCTCATATCTTGCTTCTGGGTGTTCCTCATCTTGCGGGTGTAATACGTGGTAGAGAAATACCTATCAAATTTATCCTTAGGAAAGTCGAAATCTTCGACTCTTCTTGTACCATTTTCCACTAAAAGATGAATCAATTTTACTCCAACTATTTGGATCAAAAACATCTGCATGTGATTCTTCTGAGTTAACCTCAACCATATTATCATCACCCTTGACATTTTCATTTACATCTTCTTTCATATTCACACCACCACCATTGTCATTTGCTTTATTCACATTGTTACCATCTCCCGCCGCGTCATTCACATTTTCGACAATGTTTGCATCATCACCATCACCATCACCATCACCATCACAATTAGTCTCATATTCACATCATCGGCCAATATAAGTTCAGTAGCTTTAACCATATATCTATCAAGAGATCCAGCCATAAATTTTTCTAACTCATCTTTTTTGTACTTAGACTTCTGTCTGTTTTGAAATCCCGATGGTTATTTTCTTTAAGTGGAGGCATCAGGTGTACCTTCAATAAATTACTAAACAAGATTAATGGATGAATATACTCAACATTAACAATTAAAATTTGGATTGCTAAAAGTAACAATGACTATATACGACTTATCATGATTCCCTGCAGTTGAATGATTATATGCATAGTTATGGAATAATAGAAATTACAAACAACTAAACATTTGAACTGCCTCTGGGCTCTGCCGGTACAAAATTCACTCCAAATTCGTTTGGTTTAAGATTTACACCATACCAATCAACTAGTAATGTTGGCTGCTTGTTTGATTTTCAACACTCAACTTTTAACAAGCATCAACCGAATTTGATTTAACCACCAGTAATTCAAATTTCGTGATCCCCTATAATACCATACAAGAATGAAAAAAAGTTCATTAAAAAATAAGATACTGAACAATTGTTGAATATAAATCAGTTCTTTCAATTAGATATTGAATAACTTTGCTTCGATCGACAGTTTTTTAGGTTGGTTCTCTACTTCTCTTTTATGTTCTTCGTTGTCAGTCATTGTTTGGAAACCAATAAGAAAGTAAACCTACTTTAGCTAACCCCTTTCACTTGCCCTTTCGCCCCCTCATTTTCCCTTTTTTTTTTTTTTTTTTGGAAAAAAAACCTAGTTCTTTTTTTTCCCCTAGATTTTATATAAATAATGAATTAATCTCTACATTTTTATACATGTATTTTTGCTGCCCCCCAAGACTTAATGCCACAAAATAGGCGTTGTCCGTCTTCCCACCAGCGCCGTCAATGCAACCTGTTAAGGATTGGCTCGACCAAAGCCATGAGGGTTAGTCCCACATATAATAAGGGGGGGTTCTAGGTGGTACCTAATAAGTTGTAGAATTTCCTACATAGTATCGAGGACTTTTAAGATTAAACCCCACACCCGACCCAAAGGTGGTTAAGTTGGGGACAATATCGATACTATATGGTTGGGCCCGGAGTGGGCCCGATAGTCCGTTGGATCCTTTCAATTGGTATCAGAGCCATGGTTGGCTCGGTACGGTCGACTTGAAAGGTACTCGATGATTATGGTGTTTTGATCGCGTGAAGTTAGGGTTGGCATCGGAACAAGCGGAGATTTCGAACTCTAGGGTTCGATGAAGGAGATTAACGTAGATCAGATTTTCAAGACTTTTTTAGGTCAAGTGAATTATGGGGATTCAATGAAGTCGTTTGACAAGGCATTCAAGTGAGAATACCATAGAGATTTTGGAAGGATGTTGATTAGGAAAGAACGTGATTTGCAAGAGGGTTGTTTCTTTAGAATCAACAATGTTCCAACATATCTGATTCAAGGAAGTTATGTCTGTTAACGAACTTATTAGTAATTTCATGAAGTTAATGAGTGACTTAATGAATGTGGGGATAAGTTGTTAAAGACAAAAGCAAGCTATGTTACTACTGTGTTGTTTTCTAAATTTATCATATAAATCTGGATATAAAGAATTATCCAAGACGAAGTCTTAACTATTAGTGTCACGAATAGGATACTAGAAGAAAGATTCTCTGGAGCTTAAAGTAAAGGAGAATTGTGGGTGTTGTAAAGAGTTCTGAAACAGGAGGAAGTGTTGATGGTCACAAGTGTTGATCATCGTGAAGATGGTTATTTGATTTAATTGTTCTTTTCATGAGTCCAAACAGGGATTGGTTACTTCTTACGAGTCTGTGGGAGGTGGTATTGTATTACTCGATAGTAATTATGCTTGTGGTACTGTTGGGATTAGAACAATTTAAAATCAAGAATCATGGGGGTAAGGTAGATCCTTCACCGGGCGACACGTTCCAAAGTTGAAGAAGATTGACATCACTTGGTATTTGGAATCCAAAGGTTGCAGTACTGTGACGAAAGGTGGATTTACAAATGTGTTGAAGTCAGACAGAAAGTTGCTAATTGAAGCTAAGATATAAAGAAATTTGTCCTTATGTGGTGGTGCAGTAGTAGGCGGAACTTGTATGGGAATCAGAAATAAGGTTGATTCTAGTTCTTCAAGACCTGTATATATATGTATCTGGGACATATAAGTGAGAAGAAGCTAGATAAGGAGTTTTCGAAACTTGAAGTCTTGAACGTCGAGTTTATAGATAGAAGGGAGTTTGGGAAAAATTTCATTATATGAACGGTATAGTGAATGTACGTCTAAAATGGATGTGTACATTCGTTCGAATGTGTGAGGGAATACTTTAACCGAAAGTATTCAAGGATGGAGATTCTTTGTTGATCTGCTATATGACGACTTATCAAGGAGAGTGTGGTAGTACGCCATGATAGTTAATAGAGTTGTGGAAAGATAGTGCAAAGACTATGGTGAAAGAAAACCCAGACTGATAATCAGGTCACACAAGTTAGTTTGATTAACTGTGAGATTCATTGAGTTGAGTCTATGAAGAAGTATTATCAGTGTTCGCGCGTAGTAGGGCACTTTGCAGTAATTAAGAAATCTCAAAGGTGGAGAAGATACGGTGCATGTTATCTAAAGTATTTTTTGGGTAATGTTTGGGAGCTGAGTTGAAGTGGAAATGGCTTGTCATGTCAATTATGGTTTACCAATAATGTTATTATCAAGTTGAATTCATCTAGAAGAAGAGGCGATGTAAGGTCTTTGTTTATCTGTAACAAAGAAACTTCAACTTGGGTGGAGGATTGGTAAAACGGGTATGTGAATTTATTTCACAAGTGATCCTATATTTTTAGTTAGATATAGATCAAGTGGAGATTCAAAGCGGTGAACCTTGGAAACACCTAAAGAAATATTTCCTAGTGAACGAAGGAAGTCCCATGACGTAAGGTCTCCACTGAAATTGGAGAAGTTAATTTGCAGCAGAAAGAAGGTCGATGGGTGTTCATGTGAAAGGAAGAAACTCTGAGTACGAGGCATACGACGTAGAAGATTGATAGTCAAGGGTTATGCACAAGAAAGGTATTGCTTACAAGATTCTCTCCAGTGGTAAGAATACATAAATCCATACCTTGTTGACTATGGTGGTGGTCTGTGATTGTGCACAAGTCAGAAGACAACTTCTTATGGTACTCAATTATGGAATGGGAAAATTCAGCTCAAAGAAAGATGTTGTTGTTGCGAAATTGAAGAGTATGTATGCAAGGTAACAGAATTATCGTAAAAGCGACGGTTCTTGGAATGATGAGCTTTAAGAGGAGTAAGAATCAAGGTGAGATATGATTATGAATGGTCAAGACTCTAGGTGGGATGAAATGTAAAGCAAGACTCATGGTAGAAATGGGCTCAAGATTTGCGCATCGTGACAACTGACAATGGTCTGAGGATGGATTGTGTTTGATGCGTATTTGAAGTCGTTCCTTGATACATACAACATGGTTGGTTTCTCGGAAGCTGACATGGTTAGTTTAATACACTAACATTGATGGTTCTTTGGAATCTTTTAATTTATACGTGGAAGACATGCTTATTGCTGCAAAGAGTATGGTCGATATTGAGAAATTGGAGTCTCGATAAAGTATGAAGTTTAAGATGAAGAACCGTCACAAGTGTGTACCAACTGGATGGTGGTGAAGAACCGTCACAAGTGTGTGAGTATGTAGATTCCGATAATTGGGTGATGTGGATTGTTGAAATCTACAACCGGATATGTGTTTATATTGGCTCATGGTCCAATAAGTTGAATGTCGTCTTTACAATCAGTTGCAAATAGAATCCGAATTGATTGCGGTAAATGAGACCATGAAGGAAGCTATTTTGGCTTAACGACTTGATTGGATAGTTTGGGTTCAAAGAAGATTGCATAGAAATGCATGGTGATAGTCAAAGTGCTACATATTTTTCGAAGCATGGAGATTTTCGCGGAAGGGTAAAGCATATCAGTGTTCGGTATCAGTTTGTGCAAGATATTATAAATTGTGGAAAGTTTTTTGTACGAAAGATTCACACGAAGGCTTATCTTGCAGACATGCTTACAAATGTGGTAACCAAAAGTAAGTTCAAACATCGCTTGCACTTAATCTACAGTAAGGCATCGTAAGGTGCAATGTGGTGGCGATGATGTAGTGAAGCGAAGAACAAAAAAGGTGGAGACTTGTGTGAACTACGATGTCGGTTTGATTCCTTAAAGAAAGGATACGTAGGCAGCTTTGGACGCAACCGATTTTACAAGATGGAGGTAATCTCATGTGGATCGTCTCATGCATAAAATGCATGATCCGAGGGGGAGAATTATGAGATTTGGACGGTGGATATATTCTAGGATCTTCTAGAATATTCTTACGGTAAAGGTGTCCTAATTTAGGTCAATATCCATATTAAGGTGATTTCTTAGTTGAGAGGTTTCCTAATCCTAGGAGACTAATACTTGGGAATCAAGTTTATGACTCTTATATAAGGAGGTCTAGACTATGAGATTAGTCATGGAAATCACAATGGAGTTGTGAAGTGTTCCATCCCACCTCTTGGGGTGGTAATTATCTTGTGAGAGGTTTCTTGTTGAGTCTAGGGTTTTTCTTGGGCGGTAAGTAAACACAACGGAGTTATGGGTTTCAAGAGAGAAAGGTGAGGCTATCATGAATATTGTCTCCATGTATCTAGCGTAAGGTTACGACAAGAAGAGTGCGTATTGTATTCTTGAAGGGTTGTAAGTTGTCACGACAATTGGGTTGTGATGCTAGGATAGCAAGATAATTGTGTAGCCAAGGTTGTCTTCTAGTCATGACATTGTAAGGACTAGAGAGACAAGGGTGGCTATTACCAAAAGGTGTTCTTGTAATTGTTCTTCGGAGATTTTCATTATAGTGGAAAGGATCATCATCGTCAAGTGGAGTAGGCTCGCCGTTGTGGTATGTTTATTTACTCGTTAATTGTTCTTGCTTGTTTGCTTTGATATATCTGTATATGGCACCTATGTGTGTTTGTGGTCAATAGGTCATTGGTAGTAAGCAGTAGAGTCGTACCGTACAGAAAACTCCCAACAATTGGTATCAGAGCTAGGGCTACTAAGGAAATCGAGTGGTTATGGACGGATTGGCGCGCATGGTGGAGCTAGGGCTCATTGATGGAGTTAGACCTGATCCCATCTAACTCAGGTGGAGCAAAGTTCATAGAACAAGGGAAGCCAAGAAGTTAGGGCTCATGGTGGAGTTAGACCCGACACCATTTAACTCAGGTGGAGCAAAGCTCGAAGGGGCATCCAAGGTTCAAGGGCGCATAATGACTGTGACCATGTTCAATAGTAGTAAACGGACGAAGATCGTGTACGATATACTTTTCGTACGATGATTGTTGGTTGGTGAGATGTCTCTGGATCTCGCCAAGGTGGAGATTGTTAAGGATTGGCTACACCAAAGCCACGAGGGTTAGTCCCACATAGAATAAGAGGGGATTCTAGGTGGTGCCTAATAAGTTGTAGAATCTCCTACATCGTATCGAGGCCTTTTAAGATAAAACCCCACACCCGTTCCAAAGGTGGTTAAGTTGAGAACAGTATCAGTACTATGTGGTTGGGTCCGGAGTGGGCCCAATCGTCCGTTGGATCCTTTCATAACCGACACAACTAATTAGCAATTTATAATTAGGAGCATAATAACCATTAAAAAAAAATTAACTCATAGGGAGGGTTATTTTCAATATGACCAAAATCAGCCAAGCAAAAAATGGTTAGCATTTTAATTTTTAAAGATACTTTTTTTTATGAAATGAGAGTAGAGCAAAGCCATGCCATGCCGACCTTCAAAAAAAAAAAGCCATGCCATGCCAAACCTAGGTTTGATAAAGTAGTCGTTGGAAAATCTCTCTACTTTTTCTTTAAGGTGATTATAATGATTATAAAAAGCAAAACATTAGCAGTTAGAAAAATTAATCGTTTAATTCGCATTCGTGTATTTAATCTAAGGGACTAATTATTGTCTTTGTTTCAAGTTGATAAACTCTAGAACTAATACAATGATTTTGCTCTAACTTTTTAGACCGTGTGCATAAATTATGATCATCTGACTTAAAGAGTCTTAATTTGCCAAATGGTTCAATTAGCACATATTTAATAGTTCAGCTTCAGCACTTTTCTTTCGGTATCGTTGTATTCTAAGTAGGATTTTATGCAAAGCAGTTACACACTAATTTTTATGAGGCAAATTCACGTTCAAAGAAAAATGGGTATGTTTAGGTCATGACACAAAGGGCAATGCAGGCTAGGGGTGAGTGTAGTCAGGGGACTGAGCTAGTCAGCTTGCTTGATAGACATGACTCATGAGCAAATCAATATGACTACTTTAAGCCTATTTATTTATTTATTTTCTTTTTTCTTTCAACTCAATGAGTTATAGTAATGTAGATGTCATACAATACATCAGTAAAATCAAAATGAGAAAATTCTAATAACAATCGTCTAAATTCGCAACTTGCCACCACTTAGGTTTTCAGTGGAATTTTTCACTCCAAGGATAAAATTGAATTTCCATTAAAAACAACCACCATCATTGGATTGGTAGATCCAATGGATCTAAAAATGCTAAATCAAAAATGCTATAGCATTGCTAGATCAATTTTTTTTTTCCGAGTATCGACCCATCAAAACAAAAAACAGTCGTGCAGTTTGTTGATCCGATGGAATTAAGCTTATCACAACATATAATATACTATACGCATTCCTAGAGGTGTAAAGTGTGCCATGCCAGCACGTTAATGGCACAGCACAGCACGCTAAAATTTGGGCACAGCACAGCACGGCACGCGACAAAGCACAGCAC
>JAJJMA010247489.1:0-14604 GCA_023529015.1 Papaver nudicaule
AAGTTCACGATCCTACGATTTACATTATCTATAAATTAAATCTTACATATAACCCTAAGGAACCAGAGGAGATAACAGACCTAATCTCTCTCTTGCTGCTTAGGCTCAACCCAAAAAGAATCCAACCCCTACAACGTTTCCCAAGCTCGCCTTATATAGGCCGAGCTTGAGTGGTTTACAGCTAATAAAGACAAAAGACTCAATCGTGGTGGTGTCAGTCCCTGTCGAGTAAGGCGGTTTATTCGCCGTCGCTCCGAGGTTGAGTTTAGGGCCTCGGTCCTTCGTCAAGGTCCGAATCCTTTCCTTCCGAGTCTTCGCTTCACTCATGTGTGACTGCTTCTCTTTAGGCTGGTCCGAGATCTTGCTATCGTTCTTCTCGGAGTGGTTTGACTTCTTGGATGTGAGACACGTGTTCCGAGGGGTTTTACCCCCTACAATTATACTTCCTCTCTATATACCCATTACCAGCCACCATAGAGAAGAAACTTAGAAAGATAATGACTGATTTCCTTTGGGGTGCTGATGAAGAAAACAGAAAGATCAAATGGGTTGCATGGAAGAAAATGTGTAGACCATAAAAACAAGGTGGCTTGGGTTTAAGATGTCTAAAACTGGCCAATAAGTCTCTACTAGCTAAGTGGTCATGGAGGTTCGATAAAGAGAAAAAGAAACTCTGGAGACAAGTAATACAACATAAAATGGGAGCAGCAGAGAAGGACATGTGGGTTCAAGATAGCAAGTTGCCTCATGAGACAGGCATATGGAAGGGTATTCAAAAAATGAAAAGCACTGTGCAGGATATGTCAACAATTGCCATCAATAAGGGGGACTCTATTAAGTTCTGGCTAGACAAATGGATCAACAACTGTATCCTCAAGGTGAAGTTCCCTAAAATCTTCAAACTATCTTCTCAAAAGTATCATTCATTACAAGACATGATAGTGGATGGGCAGTGGAATATTGTGCTAAGAAGATACCTTTCTCCTGCTGAAATCTCTGAAGTTACAGAGTTGTTTTCAGTCATTGGCTCCCCTCCACTTCTAAATGAAGAAGAAGACGACCTGTTATGTACTGTAGCTACCGGTTTCACTGCAAAAACATGTTACAATTGGTTAGTTCAAAAGAGAACAATTCCTCCCATGGAGGTACCTTATTACTGCATCTGGATTAATAATGTGCCTCCAAAGGTACAAACTTTTACATGGTTAGCAGCACAAAACTCTATAGCAACTTCAGATAATCTGGTAAGTAGAGGTTGTGACATACCTGACATATCCTGCCCTTTATGTTCAGAACATTTAGAAACTATAGATCATCTTTTTTTACACTGCCAGTTTACATATAAGATTTGGTCATACTTTCTACAAGGTTATAATGTCAGATGGACATTGCCTAGAACATTTAATAGTCAGCTTCAGGGATGGAAACTTAGAAGAGGGAGGAACATAGGTAGAAAGCTATGGCCACTACTGATATTTGCAATTTGTTGGGGAGTTTGGGAAGAAAGAACCAGGAGAAGAATGGCGCACAAAAATCCGAGAAAACCAGGAGTTATCATCAACGAGATTAAAGCTCTACTCTATTTATAGGGATCCAAGGAAAACTGGTTTTGGGGATACCTTTTAGACAACTGATTACTCATTGGAAAGTTACTTTAGACTGCAATAGTTAAAATGTAATCATCTGATATTTGTTGTGGCTTATGCCTTTGTAAGCTATCCTTTTTCTTTTATCAATAAAACATTAACCTTTCTCCTCAAAAAAAAAAAAAAAATCTTAAACTTCGCTGTTACTTCGGTTTATGCACGGGACGGCGGAGTAGTAGAAAACGTTTTCTTTGATTTGAGGCTACTAAATGAAAGGAAAGAATTTGTTTTAATACGAAAGGAAAATGAATTTGTTGATAAGCACGAAGGAAGAAGGAATTCAGCACGTGCCAACGATTTAAAACCTAATTAAATTTGGCCCCACGCGTGTGTGGTTGGCCCCATGAAAATTTAAACCCATCTAGGGTGAGTTGTTATGGGATGTCTTCATGGGGATGGAATATACTAGATTACCCTTCATTACTAATTAATCATACTAACTAATCCCACCCCAAATAGTAAACTTAACCTTAATCCAAAAACCTTAAAATATTTAAACCCAAAAACTTTCCAAAACCAAAATCATTTCACTCTCAAACAAAAACAAAAACAAAAATTTCGAATCCACCCACTCGAGAATTAACCCGGAAACTTCGTCAAAGGTGTGTAATCTTATCTCAATCGTTTTTAGTGTGTTAGTTGCTTATTATACGTGATTTGGTTGCATGAAATTCTGATTTTTCGGCAATTTTTTCGGCTGATAATACCAGAATCGTTGGATCCGAAACAACATATCCAACGATTGTTCATCTTCACTAGCAACAATCGTTTTCTGTTTTATCACATATATACCGATTATGTTTTTAATATGAACAAACGTTAGATGTAGTAATATATATGAACCGATTATTGATCATCAGCACTTCATGTAAAATTCCATGCAAGTTACGTAGTTTTGTAATCGGTGGATAACTGCCTATAGATTGAACAATTATGTTTTTTAAGAAGAATAAACGTTAGATGTAGTGATATATATGAACCGATTATTGATGACCTCATCAGTTCAGTTACGTGGCTAAGGCTTAATACATAGAGTAATCGGTTTTCGAAACTTCGATGGATTCAACTGAGAATGGTGGCGCGAGGGATATCGAAAGGTAACAATCGAAACCCACTTCCTTTTTTAGTTGTTTAGCTTAGATTCAGTGAAAAACATCAAAAAAAAATCGAACCAGGGTTACTTACGGCTACCTGTAACTCCACGTTTGTAGTCGTAAGTCATAGTTACGGCTACGATCTGTAGAACATGTAGCCGTAGATTTAAAATAGTTACGGCTCCCAAGTTAGCAGCCGTAAGTTTTGATAATTTCATAAAACTTTTTTGTCGCAGACTTACCAGACGTAAGTCTTTATTATAAGCCGTAAGTCTTTATTATTTTTATTTTTTTTTTGCATCAGGACCGCTGAACCAAGTTCTGTAATTACACAACCTGTAATTAGAGAAGAAATACCTGATGAGGAAACACCACCCATTATCGATAGAGCATATTTTCCTGCATGGATGGATGTGTGTGATTATCACTTTGCAAATAGAGCACCTCGTAATCTAGGACGAAGAAGAGTGGGTGAGGTAGAAGATGAATGGCGGTTTGAATGTAAATTATGTGTTCATGTCCCACGCCATCTAAGGAGGAACATGTTTACGAATGGGGCAGTAAAAAGTAATCCTAATGGTTGGGCGGTTGCTTGGGGTGATTGCTATCTATTTGTGGTTTCTGCTCGTCGTCTTACCCCAGAGGAGAGAGCGAGGGCCGGAATTTGAACTATTTCTGTTTCAGCTTATGTTGTGTGAGTTGCAAAGGTGTTGTTTTTTCCCCCTCTTTTTATGGTTGATGTTAGTAGTACTGTTATGGATTGTTTTTCTTTGGATATTTTTATCATTTTCAATGGTGATATTGGTTTGTATGACTTTAAAAACAATGATCTTGGTGTTGGATATTTCTGGTTAATTGTGCATAACTTTATTCCCTAGCCTTAAGTACAGTTACATCTGCTTGAAATAATATACGTCTGTTAAGAAACACTGATTGATAGCACAAGTGAATACTTTCTCGAAAAATACGAGGTCGATCCTGCAGATTACCCAAACCTGAATGTACCCAATGTAGAAGAACCTCAAGAAAACAATCAGGTATGCGATTATATACAATCGGCAAATACTAAACTGAATATGAGCCGACTAGAGTTATGAAGAGATTGAAAGCCTCATGTACTCTACAATCGGCACATACAAAACTGAATATGAGCCGATTAAAGTTCGACGAAATTCTAGGTCCCCTGTACTCTAAAATCGGCACATACAAAACTGAATATGAGCCGATTAAAGTTCGAAGAAATTCTAGGTCTCCTGTACTCTACAATCGGCTTATATGTTTGCCAACAACCGACGATTAATAACTTGATCATTTTCTTGAAGAAAATATCAATGTTTTAATCGACGGTTAGATAGGATATGACAAGCCGATTCTGGTTCTGCAAACCAAGCTTCCATTAAAAAACCAAAATCGTTGTTTATAATTCGTATCTTTAAACGATTGTTGTTACTACTGAACAACAATCGTTTGATAATTAACCGATAGAGAAGGTCCCTTGATTTTGAAGCAATCAAATCCAACGAAGAAAAAGATGATTGTTTTCTTGATTTTGCAGATTCAAGTGATGGGAGCAATAATTACAAATGGTAAGGTATTATTGATTTAATGGATGGGGGAAGAAAACGAAATCCCTAAACTATAATTTCTGATTTGGGGTTTTCATTCTCTCTTTTAATTCAAATGATTTCAATACATTGTCGGCATTCAATATATCTTGAATATGGCTGGATTCAATACACTGATTTGAGAGGACCAACATAACACCACTAACTTGTTTTGAAGGAATAATTAAGCACGGGTTTCTTTTGATTTTGGTGATTTCGATTGTAGATGGTGTAACAATGGTGTTTTTAGTTCTAGATTTGTTTTTTAAGATTTGGTGGTGGAGATTTCAATTGGAGATTTCAGATGAACAATCGGTCCATATGGTGTGTTTACATATGACGATTCTGGACAAATTTTTGTAGTTGGTGGATGGTGGTGGCGGCGGCTGTTAATGGTAGATGGTGGTGGCGGCAATGGTGGAAGTTGCGTTGGTGGTGGGAGGAGGAAGAAGAAAGAGAGAACAAATATGATTATAGTTTAGGGTAACTCATTATCTAAGTTAAGAAAGGAGAAGGGTAAACAGTCTTTTATTATAAGGGGTTTTCCGATTTTGCTATACAACATCCGCC
The DNA here is from genome assembly GCA_023529015.1 of Papaver nudicaule. NCBI lineage: Eukaryota > Viridiplantae > Streptophyta > Magnoliopsida > Ranunculales > Papaveraceae > Papaver > Papaver nudicaule. Next base: position 4,915 of record JAJJMA010247489.1, read on the forward strand.
GGAATTATTTTTTCATGGGGCGAGTGGGGCCAAATTTAGGTAGGATTTAAAACGTAGCCTCAGAAAGAAACAAAACACCCGATCTTTCCTGGCAAGGGTACCTGAGATATGTACTGAAATTAATGGCACAAAAAACGACAAAACAGGTTGCTGGAAAGGACACGTCCCAGGATCCTAGAAAATGTGGTGACATTTCCCTAGCTAGGGGTGAGATCACACCAAATCAATCTAACGGTAGATGACGAAATCGTCACAACCAATATAGAGCAACGGGCAAAAAGAAGTATGAGCTAGCAAAATTGCAGGAGTTAGTGGGACGCAGCAGTTCAGGCCTCTGGAAATTAAGTCTGCAGCTTCAGGTGAAACGGTTAGAGTCATGCCACTACATAACAAAACCAGCGACAGAGCAACAGGTGTCCCAACGTATTGGAAATTTCTAGAGAACCCAACTAAAAACTCTCTCTCTTCTAGAAACCCTTAATTAAGTTAGCTTATGTGTAGAACCCAAAATAAACAATTAATAGTTTATGACCGTCGATTTCCATCCGATTTAAAGTTTATTAATTTGGGCATGACTATTCTACCCTTTGCACCCTGTTTAGTAACTTATTAATCGGGGAAAAAATCTCCAATATCTTCGATCAAGAGTAACAACTTATATTGACTAGCTCGATTTTTGGGACTTTCATTCATTGCGTTTATTGATATAGCTCGATTTTCGGGATTTTCATTCATTGCGTTTATTGATATATATTTGGTTAAATTTTTTATTTTAGATCTGATCAACAAAAGAAAAATTAAAAAAAAAAAAACGAAAACGAAAAAGAAATTCACTTCTCTTCTTCCCCGAGATTTTTTTCCATGGTTATCGAAGCGATGTGATGCGATTCATTGATTGTATGTAAGTATTGATTGTATGTAAAAAAATTCACTTCGCAATCCATCTAAGTATTTTTCTGAATCTGTTTATAAATCGATAGCTTTACAGCTCCAAAATCAATGGAGATGAATTTCATTGTTCTACCTTTATAGCTTCAGGGATTATTTGATACCTAACCGTCTTACCTTGAGTTTTGGTGAATCTCACCACGTTTTCTGTTGGACAGTAAGGGGATTTACAAGGAACAAGATGTAACAGCAACCACAAGAAGTTGCGTTCTTGGGATGCTGATTAAACTGATCCCATCCATGTGATTTACTACATGATGAAAATGATTTACAGCCAGTCTTTAATGTAAGTCTATGTTCTAGATCTTTTCCAACTTTAATGGTGTACATATATATTTTTGATTTTATTTTAAATGTGTTTATAGTGGATTTACATGCACAACATGTTGTTTCATGTAATCATTCTTCATTTTGTTCCTGTTTTCTTCTCTTTCTCTCAATTACAGGCACATATGTAATCGTTCCTTATGTGGATTTAGTATTATGTACAAGTCCATTTTTATTCTACTTGGTTAATAGTCAGGAATTTTTCCTTGGTTTCTTTGATTTTTTACGGTGTATTATGTTTGATAATTTGATTTTTTACTCCTATTTATCTATTGGAAAAATCAATTTGTCACATTTTGAGAGTTTATCACAATTACAAGAGGAAAAATTCATTCATCTCATTATGACTTTATGTGTGGAAAAATTCCATTCGGCAGATTTTGAGTGAGAATAATCAGTTTATCACAGTTTCAAGTGGAAAAATCCATTTATCTCATTATGACTTAAGAGTGGAAAAATTCCATTTGTCATACTTTAAGTGAGAATAATCAGTTTATCACATTTTCAAGTGGAAAAATCCATTTATCTCATTATGACTTTGCAGTGAAAAAAGGGAAAATCCAGACGAGAAAATCGGTTTATCACATCAATTATAAGTATATAACTGAATAACCGGAAAATAATGGAGAGTTGTATTTTAGGGATTTCCCTAAATAAATGGAATTTTACATCTGTATTTTAGGGATTTTTCCTAAATAATTGCAATTTTTGGATTTATCACAATTGTTAAATAACGGAACTAATCTCCCAACCGAATCCTAATTAGATGGAAGGACATTATTGTAATGTAGAAAGGCTTTTTGTAATTATGGGTTTTAAATATCTAGTATCTTAATGTTGGGTTTTAGATATAGAACAAGAAAAAATTGGGCCACAAAAAAAATTCCCGATTTACAAACAACAGGGTCTGAGCATGAGCATGCTAAAATCCTCTCTTTTTTTTGACCTACTGAAATTGATGGAGGCGTTTCGGTGTGTTCCAGAAATGTAGGGGATAAATCTTAGGCTTTACTCAATTAGTACTAAACAAGAACATATGACTAAGCGAATTTTGAGTGTACTGTATGGCCTTCTTGGTTCAACACACAGTATAATTATACGAGTTACGTTGTGAACTTTTTTTGATCGGCTAATTAGTACTTTAGTGTGAGCTGGTTAATCTAGGCAATTTGTTGCGTCATTTTCTTTCTTCAATCAAAACTACTTTAATTCACTTACACGAACAATTTCAGAGGAGGAAAGAGTCACAAGACCGAAGAAAAACAACGGTCATGATGGAGATTAAGTCGGAACAAGGATATAGAAACATCCGTCAAATTATTTATTTTTTTATTTTTGAATCATTGTATTCTAAGAGCAATCACTATGGTTTTCTATTTGGGGAGACTTCTCTATTGAATAGAGAAATGCAACTACTATGGTGCAAAATTTCTCTATTCAATAGAGAAATTGGTAGACTTTGCTATTGCCTGCTACGGGTTCGTAGCAGGCAATAGCAATAGAGAAGCGAGGCGGAAATCCAATTCCCGCAGGGGGGAAATCCGATTTCCGTAAAATTTTCAAAAATCCTTATAATATTTTCTCTGCGGAAATTCAATTTCCGTAAAATTTTGTGGCGGAAATCCGATTTCCGTCTCAAAATAGCTAAGACCACGGTGGTTGCCATTTTTTCGCCATTTCTGCCTTCCCCTTTCTCTATTCAATAGAGAAGGCTTAGGCCACCATAGTGCTTGCTCTAAGATGGTCAAATATATTACCAATTGTTTTTTTTTCTTTCTTCCGTGGACTACCCGTGGCAGAAAAAAACAAAATAAGCAACAACAACAAACAGAAAGAAACGGCTAACCAACTAACTAGACTAGCCCATTAGATATGTCTAGATCAGCAAGAATGCAAAGAGGAGGTTAAGAAGATGTCCATGCTTCTTGGACATTATGCCGAACAACATATTCCGCGAGAAAAAAGAAACCTAAGCTGAAAAAGTCTTTTATGGTCAAGTCAACTTAGAGAGGCGATTTTGACCAACTCTCAAGCGATTTTCTTCGTGAAGTTCTAGGGTTCTCAACGATCGAAATCTGTCTCGGTGTGTCTTATTGATTAATCTTACTGTTTATTGATTGATCTGGTTGTATGATTGGTTCTAGTGATGGGATTCCTCCATCTTCATCCTCCCAGAGGATAGAAGGAAGTAATTTGGGGGGGCTTTCTATGAGTTCGGAAGTTACAGGAGGTGATATGGATCAATCAATTCCCCCAGGGTTTGAAAAATTTCCACCTATTCAACCTACTCAGGATTCTATTGATTGGTCAAAGGTGTTTATTAGAGTAGAAGAGACATCTCCTGAAGATCTAATGAAGTTTTTTCCTCCTACTTTTGTTGAAGGTAAGAGGGTTGATACTCAAATTTCCTTGTCTGAATTCAAGGATGAAATCAAGAAATGTGAGGATCTTGTAGTAGGTGTTTTTGTTGGTAAGAGAATGTCTTATGATGTTGTTCGTCGGACTGCTGAAAGGTTATGGAAACCTAAAGGTGATTTCAAACTTACTATAGTTGGTGATAATCTGTTTGTTTTTTATTTCTTTCTAGCTGAGGATAGAGTTGCTGCTCTAGAGTATGGTCCTATTTTTATTGCTCATCGTGTTTTTCTGGTTCGGTCATGGACAAAAAATATTGAACAAGAAATGGCTGAATTGCGCATTGTACCAATTTGGATTACTCTCAGGCATGTTCCTCTCTATTTTTGGAATGCTTTGGATCTTAGTTTGATAACTAGTAATGTTGGTGTTCCCATCATGATGGATAAGCAAACTAGACTTAAGACTAGAATGAGATACGCTAGAGTGTTAGTGGAAGTAAACATTGATTGTGATTAGCCTGATACTATTCCTTTAATGTTGGATGGTAAGGAAAGAGTTGAAGTGAAGGTTGAGTATGCTTGGAAACCTCCCAGATGTGTTGATTGTAGAACTTTTGGCCATAACTCAAATCAGTGTCCTAAAAATGTTAAGGAGACTCCTAAATTGGTTGAAAAGTGGATCCCTAAGAAGACAACCTCTGCTACTAAGGTTATAAATGAAGAGGGATGGATTGTGAAAACTGGTAAGAGAGGTAGAGCTGTATCTAATTCTGAATGCCTTAGTTCTGATGAAGAAGCTATGGTAGAGAATAACCATCATAAAGTATATATAGCTAATGTGGATGCTATGGATGAGGAGAACTCTGTCCTTCAAGATATCCCAATTTAATTGGTTGATAACACACTTCCTCATACTGAGTGTTAAAGAGAAGTCTCAACTTATTTTACAGAACAAGTTTATGCTACTTGATAGAATGAATGACTCTCAGACTGTGATGTCTGGTTTTAACAAAGAAAATGTAGGTGATACTACTCCAGGTTCTTCTTCTGAGGATTCACCAGCTGGTTACATAGCTCAGTTTGGCAAGAAAGTTGAAACTATCAGTGATCATGAGCTTTAAGTCTTTTTCCTAAGATAGCTGAGCTTAAGAATTCTGCTAGGCATGTTGGGCCTAACACCTGTAAACATAAATGATGTTTAAGGCTGGAGGGTGGAATATAAGAGGGCTTAATGACCCTCTTAAGCAAAAGGAAGTTAGGAATTTAATAAGTAATAATGATCTCTCTATTATAGGGCTTTTGGAAACTCATGTTCAGGTTAGTAATAAAAGGAGAATTAAGAATAATATTAGGTCTTCTTGGAATTATTGTGATAATGATACTTCTGATTCTTTTGGAATAATTTGGGTGGGCTGGGATCCATCTGTGGTTAATGTTTATGTTCTTTTCTCTTGCTCTCAGGCTACTTTCTTAGATTGAGTACTTCTTCTTCTCTGAATTTTGTCCTTACTTTTGTCTATGGGGACAACTATTATATGAATAGAAGGGAGTTATTGTTAGGGCATTGTCCGTTCAAACCCACTAGCGTTGGTATGTCAAGCTAGTTGTCAGTTTAAGGTGTCAAACACAATTCTTGATTTAGCCTACTAGAGTTTAGATTTCAGAATTGGATATAGACTAAGTAGTTGAGACCTTGAAGACGAAGACTGTGAAGACAAAGAAGACATCAAGTATTCTTCATCGACAAAAGGTTAGTAGGAGTTATGACTTTTATGGAAATTATTCTATTCTACTTTCTCTATCTTTCGAAATAGTCGGCTACTTTAGTAGTGTTATAATAGCGATTGAGATCGTGTTCTTGGCAAAATGACCATGTGTCATGACTAGTATTTGTTCCCGCAAATACTATGGTTACAAGAATGTATGAAATAGATTCGATACCATTTGTCCATTGCAATGGTTTGCTTGCATATCACTTGTTGGATATGGGTGAATCTAAAGGAGTACCCTTGAGCAAGAGTCAAGTGGATTACAGCTGAGGGCGTCTCACACGTCTAAGTCCTGGTTAAGCCCAGAACTTCCAGCAGATCCAAGTTAAACCTAATCTGGAGGTCGGACGGTTCCCGGACCGTACGCGAAACAGAAACTCGGAATTTCTCCTGAGTTCCAAAGTGCTATTTAAGTTCATGTACCTACACAAACCTCTAAATCGGTGCTTTTGGCTGTTATCCAGATTTGTGAATATTCTTTTAGAATTTCACTCAGGTTAAACTCTGAACTCCTTTATCTCTTAGTTGGACTTGGAGTATCACGAAATATCTTTTGTGGTCCATCTAACGATTCTCAATGTGTCAATAAGATAAAGATTATCTCTGGTCTGTTGGATTTCTATCTTGAAGTGTTTGTGAGCTAACAAAACACTTGGCAGATAAATGTTAATGAATTCCAATTGAGATTAATCTTTATTACTTGGTTGGAAAGTTTAGGGTTCCTTAACTTGTGGGACAAGTAATTGATTGCTTTATTCCAAAGCAACCTATCTTATTGAGTGCTATAAATAGAGGTGTCTATGGACGAATACTGCAAGCATCAAGCATACGTGAAGGTCCTTAGGGAAGTAAACGTAAACTCTTTTCACTTCGTTGAATGCTGGTTGTGGTATAGTCATCCTCTATTAGGTAAGCAGTTCCTCACAGGATTTACCGACGAATATAAAGACTTCTATTGAGAGTTGGGAAGCACAGGTAGGAGATTAAGACCTTATTGGTTGAAATCGGATTAACATGTAACCTTGGTAACCTGATCGCGTTCTTGTCTATTCTACGGTCATTCTCTTCTGATATAAGACCATTCAAGACTGATACATTACACACATGGTTCGAAGGAAGCAACACACGGCTGCACTCGGTGTTGTAAGATCTAGTTAGCTCCAGTTGTATAAGTTTCTTAAGTGATTCTTTTTACAACTGAGGTAGAGACAGGTTGGGCATAGTTTACTCGGTTTACTTGTCAGCCCCCACTTGTAAGTAGATTTCCGTATGACCTGGAGCAATCCGAAGGAAGTCACTTTGTGTATGTCAAACTCAAGAGGACAGTTCAAACATACAGTTGATAATTAAGGTTGCAAAACCTTTTTTTTTTATACGAAAAAGCCTGGATTGTTGACACAAGCCTTTAACAGTGGTTAAAGCAACTCCTAGGCCTGCAAAGGACGTCAGCTAGGGGAATCAAGTGCGTGACGATCTGTGGGGGATCTAGAGACGTAAGGAGTGCGATAGTAGCCAGTTCGCTTGGAGGGTTGGAATTGGTCTCTGCTACATCCCAGACCGAAGTCTTATAGTAGGCTAGTGTTTGTAGTCAGTTTGTACTGGGCGGTGTTCGGTACAAAAGTTGGTTGTATTTCCGTACCCCTGCTTTTTCAGTTATGAAGAGCCATAAAAAACGTTTCTGAATTTAATGATAGGCCTTGGATTATTATTGGAGATTTTAATTCTATTGTTCATCCTTCTGATAGAGTGGGGGGGTCCAGCATTATGCCTTTTCATTATAAGGATTTTGCTGATTGTATTGATCGATCTCATCTTCTGGAAGTTCCTTATTCAGGATGTTTCTTTACTTGGAATAACTGTCAACAAGATGGGAGCATTATTAGATCAAAAATTGATAGGGCTTTGATGAACTTAGCTTGTATTCAGTAATTTCAGTTATCTAAAGCAAAGTTTCTGGTTCCAGGTATTTCTGACCATTCTCCTTGTGTGTTATCTATTTTGAGAAGAAGAAGCATGGGCCACCACCTTTTAGGTCTTATAATTTCTTGACTGAGGATGAAGAGTTCCTTAGAGCTGTTAGAGATGTTTGGGCTCTCCCTGTTATTGGAAATCCCGTGATCAAGTTAGTAAACAAGATGAAAAGAGCAAAAAGGGTGTTGATTAATTTAAAGAAAGTCAAATTTAGGAATATGTCTGAGCAGGTTTTGGTGGCTAAGGATAATATGTTCACTGTTCAACAAAACCTTCAATTGGACCGCTTAAATCAGGAGTTGACTAGAAGGGAAAGAGACTATGTTTATGAGTATGTGAGATTGGCAAAAATTGAAGAATCCACTGTCAAGCAACAATCTAGAGTGAAATGGTTGGATCTAGGGGATTCTAATTCTTCTTTTTTCTATAACTCTCTTAAAGAGAGGAGATCCATGAATAATATATTGACTCTTATGAGTAGTGATAATGTTAAATTAGAGGAGGATAGAGATATTGCTAATGAATGTGTAAAGTATTCTGATCTCTTCAGTGTAGATGGGAATATCCAACAGCAGGAAGATCTTTTGATGGGGCTCAATTTTGGTACTCACATTAATCAAAGTGATGTTGCTGATTTGATTAAGGAAGTTTCTATAGAGGAAATTGTCATTGCTCTTGCTTCTATTGGGTCTAATAAAGCCCCTGGGCCTGATGGTTTCTCTAGCCATTTTTTCAAGGCTAGTTGGAGTGGTGGGAGATGATTTTGTGAATGATATAAAAAATTTCTTTGATAAATCTAAGATTCTCAAGGAAGTGAATAGTACCTTCATTAGTCTGGTTGCTAAGAAGAAGAATCCCTCTCTGGTTGCTGATTATAGGCCTATATCTTGTTGTAATATTGTCTATAAGTGCATTACCATGATTTTAGATTTGAGAATGAGGAAGGTGTTAGGGGGTCTCATCAGTAATAATCAGCCTGCTTTTATCCCTGGAAGATCTATCCATGATAATATTATGGTGGCCCATGAGATTGTGAGAAACTACCAAAGAAAGAAAGGGTCTCCTAGATACACCATGAAGATTGATTTAAAGAAGGCTTATGATATTGTGAGGTGTGAAGCTATTTTTTATGTTCTACAAGTCATGGGATTCCCATAAAAGTTTATTTATTGGATCAAGTAGTGTATTACTACTTCAAAGTTCTCTATCTTGGTCAATGGCTCTCCTTATGGCTTCTTTGCTGCTCAAAGAGGTTTGAGACAAGGCTGCCCTCTATCTCCTTATCTTTTTGTCCTTGTGATGGAAATTCTGAGTGTTTCTATGAAGATTCAAGTCTCTTTAAAGAATTACGGTTTCCACCCTAGATGTACTAAAACTAACCTCACACACCTCTGTTTTGTTGATGATGTGTTGGTGTTCTTTAAGGGGAAAGCCTCAACACCTAATAGTTTACATGAAGCTTTGGTGAAGTTCAGTAAATGCACTGGTCTTGAGATGAACATGCAGAAGACTTGCTTATTTTACTCTGCAGTTGATGCTAATACCCTTGCTCTTATCATCCAAATTCTGGACTGCTCTACTGGTGAGTTCATTGATAACCTTGGTGCTAACCGTAATTCTCCTGTGTCTGATTTTATTGTGGATGGTCAATGGTGTTTCCCTCACTTCATGGATGATGATGTCAATCAAGCTGTTTCCAGCATCACTAAAGTTGAGTTTAATATTCAAGAAGAGGACCAAATTGTTTGGAAGGTGAGTTCTTTAGGTATATTTACTTTGAAAGATACTTATGATGTTATTTATGCTCATAAAGATAAACCAATGTGGCATAATTTGGTTTGGTTTAAAAAGCATATTCCCAGACACTCTTTCATTACTTGGCTAGCACTCCATAAGAGACTTAAAACTAGGTATAAACTTTGTTCTTGGGGTGTTATTCAAGATGCTTTTTGTGTTTTCTGTCTGAATGAGGTGGAGACTGAGGATCATTTTGAAAAAGAAGAGTACCGAAATACTACCAACTTTTCGTTTTGGCTCGTGAGTCTTATGGTAAAAGTCTTGACGATCTCAAAAATCAATATCCAAACCTCTAACTGGAGTAATCTCAACAGTTAGGAAATAATGTACTACTTGGTGCTTTAATTATAAATCAGAGTTATAATGCGGAAAGTAAAAGCACACAAGACACCAAAGTTTTTTAACGAGGAAACTGCCTTGCAGAAAAACCTCGGGACCTCGTCCAGTTTTGAACACCGCCCAGTACAAACTGAATACAAACACTAGCCTACTATAAGACTTCGGTCTGGGATGTAGCAGAG
>JAJJMA010247522.1:0-11069 GCA_023529015.1 Papaver nudicaule
GTTTAGGTCACCCATTAGCAGCCATGGTTGGTTTACTTGATCTCCAAGTTCTTTGATATAACTCCATTGTCCTTTCTTTTTCTGATAGTTCGTCTGGCCATACATACATGATAATAACCATTCCGGTTTGCTTAAATCATGCTGAATTAGGACGTGGAACATGTTGTCATCTGCACCAACAATCTCAAAAGTGAAACCGTCTTTCCAAAGGATTACCAGCCCTCCAGAAAGACCAATTGGTTCAATATATGCTGAGTTAGGAAAAGAGAAAGACTTAAGTAAAGGTTTACAGAGTACTTCACTTAGTTTTGTCTCACACAAGAAGACAATATCCGGATTTTGAGTTCTTATGATACTTCGAAGATGATCTCTAGTGGTACTTGATCTAAAACCTTGAACATTCCAACTTAGGACTTTCATGATTTTGTTTGGACTACGTAAACTAGGTGGTATCAGTTCTACACAGAAAATTTGGTTGGTGACAGAATGCAATGTAATAAAAGTTTGTGTGGAACTAGTAAATGCAGGGTTATGATGTAGGATGCTAATTAAGAATGCAATGATAAGATGGCAGATTAAAGTACTATAATGATTATGCTTAAATGCTAATGAAGTGAAAGTAATGAGTGTAAAAATAACTGTGCAAGAATTAAATTCTAGAAGTATTTGACTACTGCAATTATTAATGACAGTTAAAGCTTTAATAACGTAATTAAAACCACGACAAAAAATCTCATGCAATTTAGCAATTATTAATATCGAGGGAAGCTGATTTTTACTTAAGTTTACCTTAGTACTCCCATTGGCTTGCATCTCATGATTGAACTTTCCCACAACTGGAGCACTCTGCATGACTGTTGCCACTGATGCGAGTTCACTTTGGTTGTTCATCTCAGGTGCAGGAAAAGTGGCTCCTTCATCTCTGGTAGTAGTGGCTCTTGGGCGTTTTACTGCTCTTGCATTGACTGAGTCTGACATCTCCACATCTTCTGTGAATTGAGTGTTCTCTTCTTCTTCTTGATATTTGAGTCCATCCTTTGGTGGAATGAATGGAGTATGCTTAGCAATCCCTCTTGGGTTCCTGTGAGTTGGTGTGGCATTGATCTGTAGGTTAATTTGCTTTGCAGCAGTAACTATTGGACCAAACTGTCTTGGTACTTCTTGTAGCTCTTCCATTTGCCTCTTGTTGTCTTTGCACTTGTTCCTGTCGTGCTTAATTACATAGCACTCCTTGCAAATTCTATGTGGTTGCTTCTCGTAAAAGAAGCGATACCATTTAGTTACTTTAGCTCTAGTCTTAGCAAGCGCACCTCTCATTAATGATGAGCTTAAGTTGACTCTGACACAGACTTTAAAGCATTCTCCTGCAGCTGGCTTTCCTGTTGGAGGATCAACAGCTATGACCTCTCCTACTGTAGCTCCCATATCCCTGACTGACCTATGATTCCTGTGTTCAGGTAATAACTTGTCAAGCCAAATCCAAAACTCATGCGTGTCCCAGTCCAGCTCTTGGTATGTGGCTGTCGGATCATATAAATGGACAATCACCATATTACCATCAATGCTCCATGGCCTCCCTTGGAATATAGTTTTTACTACATCCCAGCTTTGGAAAGAGAAGACCATTATGTTCCTTTCAATTTCAGCAATCGATATTTCCTCTTCTGGGATAAAATCCCATGTGCGACCAATATGCCTTTCCACCATTCTGCAGGTTATCCTTCTGTTAGCAAAGATTGTACCTATCAGACTTATTTCTGAATCTTCTTCTTCCTCTTCATATTGAATCAGCTTTCCTTTTCCGTTATCAATCTTTGTTTCTTGAAGTTTGTCCGTAATCTGTGTGACTTCCTTTGTTGAACTTGAAGTTGTAGCTGCTGCCTCCATTTTGCTGGACTGTGCGAGTTCTTTTTTAGGGTTTATAGATAGTGTTGAATAGGGTTTTGAGCTTTGCTTTTTATTTACCCTCATATTCTGTTCCCTGGTATATCGGATGTACGATATTTCCTCAATGAGCTGGCTGGAGCCTAATAGAGTAAGTAAGCATAGAGAGATTAATGCGAATCTTTTATTAGTTGCAACTTTCCTGTAATTTCTCCAAACATTCCATTTTTTGACTTTGATTTTTGAAATTCTGAGATTCCAAGATAAGCGCCAAAGAAACCTATTGAATCGGATGCTTGACTCAGAGATGAAGGTTGAGTTACCATCAGAAGCACCATGAGAGATGAACAACCATGTGAGCAAACGCTCGAACTGCTTAGCTAAAACTAGTATTACACCAGTGGCTGCAAACGCAAACGCCATGACAGAGATTGTGGCAAACGCCATTGAAAGTTCAACCATCTTCCTGCAAACGCAATGGGAGAAGAAGGGTTTGTTAGAAATCCATTAGAACACAGAAAATCCTATGAAATGAAGTTTTGAATAAGCTTAAAGTGTGTAAAGATACATAAGAGAAGACAGTGATAATTAGATTGTAGCAAAGAACATACTAGACATTAAAACTAGGAAGTCAGTGACTGTAAAACTAAGAAGAGAGTGCTACTATAGATGCAGAAATAAGTTTTATGAAAACATGATTTTAAATGTTAAATGATGCAAATGATTTGACGAGGATGAAAAAACTACAATGGATTGATGGATATGATTATTAAAACATATTTAGATCAAGATCAGAGATTTGGAGATGGAGTTTTTTCTTTTTTCAAAAGTCGCCAGAGCGCGAAAGTCGGAGTGGTCTGATGAAGGGTCAACAAAATAGACTACTTAAAACTGAGATAGCTCAACGTATGATGGCCTTCAACAATCGGGATTGAAACTAGAAAAGATGTCTAAGTAATAACTTATTGAATTTGTTACAAACAAGAGGAACGCCCGTAAAAATCTGTCTTATAAGCCACTGCATAAATGATACAAAACTACAAATCAAGCGGTATAAGTGGAATTACATTTGGACCGCATCAGTTTCACTTCACGATCTTCCTTTTGCAACTCCAAAGAACCTGGCTGACTTCCTCAGGAACATCGGGTTGAATTCCCTTTGTCAGTTAAATTTTTACACTCACAACACCTTGCTTAGTGTTAATGAAAGCAATATCTTACAATTACCATGATTATAGTTAAACCTTTAGAGAGCTGAAAATTTGGTGCAGAGGCTTGTAAAAAATGCTCAGGGTTCCACATATCAATCTGTAAACATGCTCCATTCATTTGTTCTCGCACACTCCTTGTTAAGGTTCTGCAATACAAATGTTCTGGATATATATTAGTATGTATTTGTGACATTAAACCTTAATCTTAAGCTAAAGAAAATTGATTAAGCAACAATAAAAAGACATTACCAAATTTAAACTTTTAAGAAAACAGCTTCCTCCTCATTAGAAATGTTGGTCAGATGATGGAAGTGGACGATAACATTAGAGGTTCCCGAACTAGAAGTTACCAAAATACTGAGGGTTGGGTCACGTGGCCAGTAACATGGTGTAGAATCTTCATTTTCCCTGCACATAAATCATTCATCAGCCTAAAATTCAAACAATTGAATAAAAAGAAAAATAGAAAAAGAAAAAAGAAAAAAAAACTTACGTCGACCCAGAAGATAATGAAGTAAAATTGACTACTGAGAGGAAATATCATTGTGTGAATGAATCATCATCGACAACAAAATTAAAGAGGTTTCATCACCTTCTTCTTCTTCTGGTTGTTTCAGAGGGTAATTTAAGATCAAATTACTATTAGTAACGGTAGGATTCAGATCGGCGAGAGACAACGAGATTCTTGAAGAATAACAATCCATCATCCACAAAGAATTTTTAATTTTGAAAGAGAATTTTTCCTGATTAAAAAAAAATGAACAAGAAAGTTTGTTCTTCAGATATTGCAGCCGCTGAAAATATTTACAAGGTACCCTATTTTCTTAGGGTACTTATAATAGAAAGCTAGGGACTAGATTGGTCATCCAACGGTGGGAGATGCCTTCAAAGTGTAATGGATACCCTAATGGCTATTGTGTCGGATCCTCTTAATCTAGGTTCAACCCACTAACCCAGTGTTATTTTCCTGTGAAAGACTATTCACAATGGCTGCGATGGTGCGGCGTTATAAGCTTAATGCCATCTACCACGATTCGAATACAAAAAATGCTCCAAAATTTATCTTTATTGGAATACATTTGAAATGCATATTGGTTTATCTTTGTTACCGTCCAGACAATTTTGATCCGCCAATAATCAAATTCGTGCGCTAAATATCAAATTTGGTTACAAATGCATATTTCAATTAGCAAAACTGAAATGCCGTGGTTTGCAGAGTGGTAACAGCTGGTGTATATCAACTATATACGAAGAAAATACTCAACTAAGAGAACTAACAAAATATGATAAATCACACGACAATCATGTTCCTAAAAAACTAAAAGGCATGTACACCATTCACTAAGCCAGCAAAGTGATCTACACCTTAAGCTAATTTGGTTGCTTCATCGATGTAGGTGTACCCAAACTTCCAAAAGATTAACTTTTGCGTCGGCCGCCATTTCAAAACCAAAACTGGATTATGTGATTCTATTTTACAGAGATTCTTTGTCCTCTGGTTAGCCTGATAAGGGAAAAAACAAATCCATAGGGTTTTAGAGAAACAGTCAAGGCACATAGCGTATTGCAACCATAGGCTAAACTCTAAAAACTTGTTTTATTGTAAAAATCTAGAATTCTGCCACAATTTGAGATGCTTATAATCATTTATTGTCTCAGAAACAACTTCCCAGCATTGATCCAACTCCTCTGCAACTGGAAGCCAGTTAAGCTCAGGGTACATGGAAAGGTGGGCGTCATATTTCCAGAAAACTTGGCCAGTAAAGCAACTTCAGATGAATGATGTCTTTATTGGCTTAATCTAGCAGCAAGAATTTCCATTTCTTTTCCTTAAGTGGTATCTGTAGATGGCTACAAGATGATGAAATACTAAAATGATTCATTTTTTAGGTATCATGTACCAAGTTATATTGTTTACGTTTGTTAGTAGTATTTATCAGCAAAAACAAATATCTGTATTAGTTGCTCAAACATTTGGCAAGAAGTTTGAGCGTATCTCAAAGATCGTTGATTAAAGACCGTTAAAGCAAGAATTACACTTTCAGAAAATTTTCCCTAATTCAAACAACTAATTTCAGGGAGTAAAAATTCAAACCTTACAGAATCCTATATAACACCACCTCAATCAATTTTCTTAAAAATCTAAAAACTGAATCGCAGACTCAGATGAGTCAGATCACTTAATCACCCTAGAGTGTAACAATCAGAACTGAAACCAGAAAGCATGCCCAAGTGAAAAGAAAGAATCTTGATAGTAATATTGAATTGAGAGTGCCACAGCCATCACTAATGATATCTTTTTCTGTCTGGATCTGTTACAAACAAGAGGAGCGCCCGATAGAAGCCTATGTCTATAATAAGCTACTACATTATACAAAATTGCAGGTGATTCCATTTGGACTGCATCAGTTCCTTTTCACCATCTTCCTTTGCAACTCCAAAGCATGATTGACTTCCTAGTGTCAACAGGTTGAGTTCCCTTTCTCAGTTAAGCTCTTCGTCTCGCAAACCCCCAAAGAGCAGAGCAGTTGCTGCAGAGGTTTGAAAAATTGCTCATAAAACTTGATTACGGAGAGGAAATATCATAGTGTGAGTGAATCATCAACAACAACAAAGAGGTTTCGTCATCTTCTTCTTCGGGATGATTAAGTTGTATGATCATCATTAGTAACGGTGAGTTTTTGATCACTGAGAACTTTCAGATTCTTGAAGAATAATCATCCGATTGAGAACTTCCAGA
Organism: Papaver nudicaule; assembly: GCA_023529015.1. NCBI lineage: Eukaryota > Viridiplantae > Streptophyta > Magnoliopsida > Ranunculales > Papaveraceae > Papaver > Papaver nudicaule. The sequence goes on from JAJJMA010247522.1 coordinate 5,836, forward strand.
TCTAAGCAAAAAAGAACAACAATATGTTTTGTTCTAAAGAAGGTCGAATTAACCCCGAAAGAAGTGATCCAAAAATGGATTTGGCCTAAAGTTTCAGGATAGGTCCGCCCAGAGATTTTTCCAACCCAATAGTAGAATCCAGCAAATAAAGCAAAAACGGCTCCCATAGACAGTACATAATGGAAATGTGCAACGGCATAAGTATCATGTAGAGCTATGTCTAGCCCCGAATTTGCCAATACAATTCCAGTGAGTCCTCCTACGGTGAACAAGAAGAGGGGGGGACTTTTTTCTCTTTGACTGGTCTCCCCCGCTTCCTCTTTTTCGATCCGACGGCCGCTGAAGATAGTTTTTAAGGTACCTACCCTATCTTCTTAGGGTTTATATAAGGGGAACCTAGAGATTAGATTGATCATCCAACGGTGAGAGATGCCTTCAAAAGGCAATGGATACCCTAATGCATGCATATGGGCTATTGTGTTAACAATATACAAAGAGCTAGAGCCCAGAGCACCCACAATGTAAACATTTTGAGACCAAAACTTAATTCTATCAGTTCCCGGATTTATTTTATTTTTGAATAATAAAAGTACCCCGAATCCATCAGCCGTTCCTATTCGCCAACTTTGGTGTTGTGATTGAGGTATCTTTGCAACCATCTTGATAAATGTTGATGGGCCAATGACCAGACTCGTATGCTGAATTCGGTTGAAGGGAATTTCAATCGGAAAAAATTAATACCACTAAAGATGAATCCCAATCACGAAGCAAACCTCATTTGAAAAAACTTGCAACGGGTCTAAAGGATTTAATCACACCAGCGGATCATGTTTGTTTATCATATACTAGTAGTCTTAAATTAGTTTGAATATTTACACAAATTGGATTTGTGTAAGTAAAAACTTATTGAATTTGTTACAAACAAGAGGAACGCTAGTAAAACTCTATGTCTAATAAGCCATTGCATAAATGAGACAAAACTACAAATCAAGTGGTATAAGTGGTTACATTCTGACTGTCGTTCCGTTTCACCATCTTCCTTTCCAACTCCGAAAAACCTGTCTGGCTTCCTCAGCTCTATCAGGAGGTTGAATTCCTTTTCAACTCTAACAGGTGATTTTTCTTGGGCTAAAGCAAAGAAGAGGCATATTTTCAAGACTGATGATCAACAGACTCATTTGCGTTACCAAATGATCAAGAACATTAAGGAATTGCAATGTTCTTACATTGCGTAATGAAGACTTTTCGCGCGTATACACAAGGAGAGGCATATTTTCAAGACTGATGAAGACATGGGTATTGAAGCAAAGTCTTTGGTTTTTGCTTGGGCTAGGGCCTTTGGTCATCTCATTCATTCTACCTCAATTTACAATTGGGATGCAAATTTTAGCTGATGTAATTGTTTTTTATCATTTGCTACTGCTGGTAGCTTCTGTACTTCAAGTTTTTGTACATTCTATCTCAATAATATTCACTTTCTATCTAAAAAAATTACTCTAGAATTCAACTATCAGAATTGAAACCAGAAAAAGAGGTTCAAGTAAAAAGAAAATCTGAAAGTAATATAGAAATGAGAATGCCATTACATCATTTCACCATCTTCCTTTGCAACTCCAACGCAAGTCTGAGTTCCTTAGCTCTTTCATCAGCAGGTTGAATTCTTTTTGTTAGTTAAGTTCTTGCTCTCAGAACCTCTTGCTTTGTGTTTGAAAGTAACAGTTTCATATTTGGGAATCATAACCCCCCAGAGATCTGAAAAGTTGCTGCAGAGGTTTGGTAAAAATTGCTCATGGTTCCACATATCAATCTGTTAACATGCTCCATGCTCCATTCATTTGTTCTCACGCTCCTCGTTAATACTATATCCTAGCTGACATTTGAAAGTTTCTTAAGATTCTGCAATTCAAATAATTCTGGATAAAGTTAAGACTGGTTTTGTTAATCAAACAGAAACGAGATCTATATATATCACATCAAAACTTAATATAAAGCTAAATTTCACCTACAGCAGCGGCCTCTCCATTAAAAATGTTGTTAAGACCATGGAGTTGTTGATATCAGATGGAGAATTATCCTGCACATAACATAAAGCATTCATGAGCCTGAAATCAAACAGAAGTAAAATGAACATTAAAAATCTTTAAAAAAATGAGAAAAGTTTACCTTATCCCTAAGAATGACCCGGAATAAACTTTAATATTGAGAGGAAATATTATTATGTGAACGAATCATCAACAACAAAATTAAAGAGGTTTCATCTTTTTCTCCTTGTGGCTGTTTCAGAGGTATGATCATCAAATTAGTAGTAATTATAATGGAGTTTAGATTAGTAAGAAACAAAGAAATTCTCGTAGAATTTTGATTGAGAAGCTTCAGATCTGAACAAAATGAACAACAATGTTTAAATGAACGACAATTTTTGTTCTCTTGGTAGATGTTTCGACGACTGCTGTGAAACAGTTTTAAGGTACCCTAAATTTTCAGGGCACACATATATATAAGAGTATTGCTAGAGTGTAGATTGATAATCCAACGGTCCGAAATGCTTACAAAGGTAAGGGCCGGATAACTAACGGACATATAATGGGCCATTGTGAATTAAGTCGGATCCTCTTTACTTAGGTTTAACCCGGTGTTCTGCTCTCATTTTTGTCATACACTGTGTTGTGTCTACTGTGCGTAGGCTTGTAGTATTTCTGATGAGACCATTCGCATTCAGGTTTGGTCAAAAACAGATTACACTTGAGAACGAGCTAATCATGCTAGGAATACCAATTAATATGATTCATGGTCAAACCACATGAGCTAAAACATACTCCGCTGAGAGCTGAAAAGTTGCTACAGAAGTAAGAAAAAATCGCTTATGGTTCCACAACAATCTCAAAACAAGATCCATCATTTGCTCTCACACTTCTTAATTCTATACCTAGCTGACATGGGAATGTTTCCAGGGTGTAAAATCGCCAATTTTTAAGATTCTGCAATTTCAAACAGATCTTGATAATATTAAGATTCGATAAATGCAACAACTTTGTGGGTGACAAAACTTGTAGAAATATTACCTAGAGCAAGAAAATATTACCTCATTTTGGAAGACACCTTGATTACAGATAACTTGACATCCAGGAGTACCGGTAACTACTTATATCTTAGATTCTTGGATGACTAACCAAAGTACTAAGGATTTTGTTTCAGGGAACTCACGGGGGTCTGCTCATATCTGTTGTCCTGCACAAAAAGCATTCGTGAGCTTAAAATCAAACAACTCAATAATAATTTTAAAACAAAACCCTTAAAAGAAGAATAAAAAGAAGACTTGTCTACCTAGATGATAAAGAAAATGAGGAAAACTTGAGTGTTGAGAGGAAATATCATTTTGTGTGAATCATCAACAACAATAAGATTAGTCATGACTCGTAAGACTTACAATCAACAAAGAGATACTTGAAGAATATTCATCCATCATCGAGAAAAGAATTTTGAATACGAGAAGAACAGCTCAAAAAATATTATATGAATTCGGTGAAATCCATTTGGGGTAAAACTAAGGTTTGCCGACGTGCAATGCACGTGCACTCGACTTGGAGCCTCAACCCTAAGAAATTTGTTTTAAATTTGACTATTGAGAGGAAATATCATTGTGTGAGTGCATCATCAAAAACAAATAGATTAAAGAGATCTCGTTATATTCTTCATCGTCTGGCTGTTTCATAGGTATGACCATCAAATTAGTAGTAACAATAATGGAGTTCAGATCAACGAAACTTTTGAATAATAATAATAATTAATCCATCATCGAGAGAGAATTTTGAGTGAGAAGTTTCAGATCTAAACAAAATGAGATGTTTCGACGGCCGTTGGCGCTGAAGATAGTTTTAAGGTACCATATCTGCCTAGGGTACATATATGAGAAAGCTCGAGACTGAATTGATCATCCAACGGTGGGAGATGGCTTCAAATATGATACGACTCTAGTGTATACTTATGGGCTATTGTGTGTTTGACCGGATCCTCCTTATCTAGGTTAAACCCAATGTTATTATATCTTGGGCTTATTTGGCAGTGCAAAACCATCTTCGAGAGTGTTGTTTTTAGGACTGCAGATTTTTCTTTGGGACTGCAGTCCAAAACAAAATAGGGTTACCCACAAAAAATAGGAAACCCCATGTCCAATTTTATTAATTTGTCTTTACATTCACTTAGTGTTCTGAAAACTGGCTCAGCCATCAACTCGAAAAAGTCAGTGGGCTAGAGTCAGCTGGTCCGACCAGTGGTCCAATCCGCGGGGTCAATTCAGCAAAACCACACAACAAACTAATCCAAAGCTCAAGCAATTTGATAAAGACAACAACTTTTGTGGATTACATAAGGATTAGAATGCATACCAACACTAAGAAAATGTTACCTAATTTCAAAATTTTGGATGACATCTCTCTTACAGAAAACTTCACCACCCGATTTCACCCCCTTTATTCATGCATACCCTTGAATAAACTGCTGATATCAATAAACTTGAATATTAAGAGCAAATATCATTATGTGATTGAATCATTAACAAAAATATTAAAGAGGTTTCATCTTATTCTTCTTCTCCTTTTTCTGGCGGTTTCAAAGGTATGATGATCATCAAATTAAAAACAACATAGTTGTTTGGGTGTGTGAGAAACAACGAAATTCTTAGAGAATATGCCACAAAGAATTTCGAGAGGAATTCTTGAGAGGAAATATCATTGTGTGTGAATCATATGCAAGAGATTAAAGAGGTTTCATCTTCTTCTTCTGGCTGTTTTAGAGGGAAATTTGAGATCAACTTAATAGTAACTATGGTGTTTAGATCAGTGAGAGACAACGAGATTCTTGAAAGAATAATCATCCATTTGACTGAGAATTTTCAAACAAGATGAACAAGAAGCTTGATTTTCAGATGTTATGGCTGCTGAAAATATTACCTTATCTTTTTAGGGTATATTTAGGAGAAAGCTTGAGTTTATATTGATAATCCAACGGTGGAGATGCCTTCAAAAGTAATGGATATCAAAACGCACACATGTGGGCTATTGTGTATTAGGTCGGATGCTCTTATCTAGGTAAAGCCCACTAACCCACCATTTTGTGACAGTGGAAAATTAGTGGTTAATCATGCAACGGAAACAACGTTTTGGTCGAAAGCTTAATTCTATTTTCCTTGGTTAGAATGCTAAAAGTACTCCAAATTGAAATGAATATTGATTAAT
>JAJJMA010247523.1:0-44736 GCA_023529015.1 Papaver nudicaule
CCGAGCAGGTCCACCTTCAGATCCTGGCCGCCTCGGCGTGGCTGGCCCATGCCCGTGGCAAGGATGATCAGGCGCTGGAGCAGATGCGCGCCGCAGCCGCCCTGGAGGACGGCAGCGAAAAGCATGTCGCGATGGAGAACCGGCTCTACCCGATGCGCGAGCTGCTGGGCGAGATGTTGCTCGATCTGAAGCGGCCTGCCGATGCGCTGAAGGAGTATGAGGCATCGATGCAGACGACCCCCAACCGCCTGCGCGGCCTGTATGGTGCGGCGAAGGCGGCAAATCTGGCGCAGGATAAACAGAAGGCGCAGGTCTACTATGGGAAGCTTGTCGCGCTCACGCAGAACGCTGACACGGTCCGGCCGGAGGTACGCCTCGCCAGGCTGTATCTTGACCAGCATTGAGGCGGCCAGCATTGACCGATGCCCCCTTGAAAGCGGCCGTTGAGGCCGGGTCGTGTCAAACGACAGCAACGGGTCGGACCGCGACATCCACGGCAATCCGCGAAGCAACAAAAAAAAGGCGCGAACCGCAGTTCGCGCCAAAGAGAGACCTCGCTGAAGACGTCGCCGCCCCACACCACCCCGCTCAGAACGAATGCCGCATCCCGATCCGCACGTCGGCCTGCGTCTGCGTCGTCGACGGCGTGAAGCTGTAGCCGACCACCGCATCGACGCCTTGCGACGCGCGCAGGTAATCGCCGGAGATATACACGTCGGTACGCTTCGACAGCAGGTAATGCAGGCCCGCCGTGCCCTGGTTCCAGTGGTGGCCTTCGAAGCGCGTGTGCTGGTAACCCGCGATCAGGCTCAGCGCCGGCGTGAACTGGTACAGGCCGCCGCCTTCATACACCTGCATGTGCGACGACTGGCCGAAACCCTTGATCGTCGTGTACGAGAAGTTGGCGTCGAGCGTCAGCTTGCCGATCGTGTAGCTCGAGCCGATGCCGAACGTGCCCTGGCTGTCGACGTTCATCGGCGTGTTCGCGAACAGGTCGGTGCGCGCGCCGGTCGCCGGATCGACGGTGACGGTCTGCTGGCCGAGGAACGTGTGCGTGCCGATCATCGCGTACGGGTCGAACGCATAGATGCCGTTCGGGTTGTTCAGGCGCGTGTACGCGGCGCCGATCGAGAAGTCGCCCTTCGTGAAGCTCGCGCCCGCGCTCCATGCGCTGTTGCGATGGAAGTTGCCCGCGACGTTGCCGAACGAGTACATCGCGCCGAACTTGAAGCCGCTGAGGTCGTTCGACAGGAATTTCACCGAATTCGGCAGGCGGTCGCCGTTGAAGCGGTCGAAGTCGCCCTGGTGGATCGCATAACCGCTGCCCCACGCCGAGATGTTGTAGATCGAGACGAGCTCGTTCGTGATGTCGAGCTGGTTGCCGAACGACAGCGTGCCCCAGTCGTTCTGCAGGCCGACATACGCCTGCCGGCCGAACTCCGCGCCGCCGAAGCCGAGTTGCCCGTTGCCGAGGCGGAAACCGCTCTCGAGGGTGAACACGGCCTTCAGGCCGCCGCCCAGGTCTTCCGTGCCCTTCAGGCCGAAGCGGTTCCCGTACGCGACGCCGTCGTCGAACTTGACCACGTGCGAGCCGCCGGTGTTGTTCACATACGTGATGCCCGCGTCGAGAATCCCGTACAGCGTCACGCTGCTCTGCGCATGCCCGATGGCGGGAATACAGGCCGCGCATGCAAGCGCGGCGGCTACGGCAACTTTCTTGTGCTTCATTATCGACCACCCTCCCTGAACCGTTCGATGGAAAGAATCTCGTCCCGGCGCGTGCCGCGATACGCCGGTGGATTCGAATTCAGTACGCCCGCTGGCTTCGGCATTTCGTTTTTCGCAATAACGCAGCCATTGGCGAAAAATACAAACCCATATTTCGGGTCACCCGTCTGAAGGCGACACCAAATGGTCACGATGCGACCGGTCGGGAAAACACGTAGACGGGCGGCACGGCAAAAACCGGCCGCCGGAGGGAGTGGTCAATGGCCGTCGAGGGCCGCTCGCACGGCCGGCAGGCCCGGTGCGCCGGCGGCCGTCGTCACGCCGTCGAGCCAGCCGGAGACCAGCGCCGGGTCGGCCTTCAGCGCGTGCTGCGCCGCGAGCGTGGGCGACGTCTTGTGGTCGAGCATGTCGGCGATCATCCGGTTCTCGACGTCGACGGAGAACGTCATCTGCCGGAACAGCCGCGCAAGGTTCGCGCACTGGCCGGCAAACCCGGCGCGCGTGACCGTATTGACCGTCGCGCCGCCGTAGTTCGGGCCGAAGTACGCATCGCCGCCGGACAGATAGGTCAGATGAAACTTCGTGTTCATCAAATGCGGCTCCCACGCAAGAAACACGATCCAGCGCTTGTCGCGCACCGCGCGCTCGACCTGCGTGAGCATGCCCGTCTCGCTCGATTCGACCAGCGACCAGTTCGCCGGGCCGAGCGCGTGGTCGGACAGCATCCGCTTGATGTTCTGGTTCGCGGGCGCGCCGGGCTCGATCCCGTAGATCTTGCCGCCGAAGCGGTCGGCATAACGCGCGAGATCGGCGAACGTATGCACGCCCGCAGCCGCGACGTAGTCGGGCACCGCAAGCGTGAACTTCGCGCCGCTCAGGTTCGCGTGCAGCACGTCGATCGACTTCTCGTCGACGAACGGCTTCACGAGCGGCGCCTGCGCGGGCATCCAGTTGCCGAGGAACACGTCGACCTGCCCCTTCTTGAGCCCCTGGTACGTGATCGGCACCGACAGGTTCGCCACGTCCTGCCGGTAGCCGAGCGCCTTCAGCACGACGCCCGCCATCGCGTTCGTCGCGTCGATGTCGGTCCAGCCGGGCGCCGCCATTTTCACGTCGCCGCACGTCTGCGGGTCGGCCGCGTGCGCGCCCTGCGCCACCGTCAGGCACGCGGCCGCGGCGAGCGCCGCGCCGATCCGGATTGCTGCATTGCATTGCCGTTCCATCGTCCGCTTCCTCCGTCGTTCGTTTATGTTCGCGATGCGGGACGCTCAGCGCCCGACCCGCGGAAAGCGCGCCATCGCCTCGAGCGTGTCGAGTTCGATGTGATTGCGCATGTAACGCTGGCTCGCGTCGGTGAACGGCTGCCAGTCCCACGCGTGGATGCGGCCCTGCGTCGTCGCCGCGTAATGGAAGCGCCGGCGCCGCTGGCTCGCGCGCACCTGCCGGTCCAGCTCGGGCAGGTTCCAGCGCTGCGCGGCTTCCACGCGGAACGCCGCGAGCACATCGGCGGCTTCCGGCAAGCCGGCGAGGTTCGTGAGTTCGTGCGGATCGTCGGCGAGGTGGTAGAGCTGGTCGGGATCGGCCGGGCAATGCACGTATTTCCAGTCGCCGCGGCGGATCATCACGACCGGCGCGACCGCGCCTTCCGCGAGGTATTCGCCGAGCGCGACATCGTGCGCGGGCGTGCCGTGCAGGTGCGGCACGAGGCTCGCGCCGTCGACGGGGTCCGGCCATCCGGGGTCCGGCCAGCCGCCGGCCGGTGCGGCGCCGGCCAGGTCGACGAGCGTCGGCAACAGGTCGACGTGCGACACGGGCCCGCGCACGCGCGCGGCGCCGAAGCGGCCCGGCGCATGGACGATCAGCGGCACGCGGCAGCCGCCTTCGAAGAACGTCATCTTGTACCAGAGCCCGCGCTCGCCGAGCATGTCGCCGTGGTCGGACGTGACGATCACGATCGTGTCGTCGGCGAACCCGCACTGTTCGAGCGCGGCCAGCACGCTGCCGAACTGCGTGTCGACGTAGGAGGTTGCGCCGTAGTACGCGCGGCGCGCGGCGCGGATCTGCGCGTCGGTGGGCGGCGTACGATCGTTCTCGCAGACGAAGCGCAGCCGCTGCGAATGCGGGTCGCTGTCCGCTGCAGCGAGACGCACGACCGGCATGTCGATCTCGTCGTCGCGGTACAGATCCCAGTATTCGCGCGTGATCGCATACGGGTCGTGCGGATGGGTCAGCGACACGACCATGCAGAACGGCCGTGCGTCGTGCCCGGCCGCGCGCTCGCGCGCGACGTCGTACAGCTTCTGCTTCGCGGCGAACGTGACCTCGTCGTCGAAATCGAGCTGGTTCGTGCGCACGCACGGGCCCGCGTCGAGCACCGAACTCATGTTGTGATACCAGCTCGGCCGCTCGGTCGGGCTGTCCCAGTCGGGCACCCAGCCGAAATCGGCCGGATAGATGTCGGTCGTGAGCCGCTCCTCGAAGCCGTGCAACTGGTCGGGCCCGCAGAAATGCATCTTGCCGGACAGCATGGTCCGGTAGCCGCCCGCGCGCAGGTAGTGCGCGAACGTCAGCGTTTGCGCCGGCAATTCGGCGGCGTTATCGTAGGCGCCGATCCCCGACGGCAGCTTGCCGGTCAGCAGCGAGAAACGCGACGGCGCACACAGCGGGCTCGCGCAATACGCGGCGTCGAACACGACGCCTTGCGCTGCGAGCCGGTCGAGCGTCGGCGTGCGCGCGACGCGGTTGCCATAGGCCGGCAGCGCGAACGGCGTGAGCTGGTCGGCCATCAGGATCAGGATGTTGGGTGTCGGGTTCGTCATCGGCGTTCGTGGGGAAAGCGGTGTTCGAATGGAACGGCGCGCCGCTCGGGCAGCGAGACGTCCGGCATGACGGAGGCGGCCCGAAGAAAGTGCCGCGCGTGCCTGCCACGACTGGCTAGAATCGCGGAAGGCCTGGCGCGGCGGCCGTGAAGCGCGCGTGCCGTGCCGTCCGATGCACTATCGCCCGCCCGAATTCGGGCGGGTAGGCGTCCTGCCCTTATGGGGCCATTAGAAGGACTTATGTCGAAATCCGAACCGTTACCGTCGATGCAGGCGCTGCGCGCGTTCGAATCGGCCGCCCGGCTCGCGAGCTTCACGGCCGCCGCGCGCGAGCTCGGCTCAACGCAGCCGGCCGTGAGCCAGCAGGTGTTCCAGCTCGAGGCCGAGCTCGGCGTGCCGCTGTTCGAGCGCAGCCCGCGCGGCGTCACGCTGACGGCCGACGGCCAGTGCCTGTATGAAGCCGTGCGGTTGAGCCTCGACACGCTGCGCGGCGCCACCGCGACGCTGCGTGCGCGCCGCGAGCACGGCGCGCTCACGATCGTCACCGACTTCGGCTTCGCGACCTACTGGCTGATGCCGCGCCTGGCCGGCCTGAAGCGCGTGATGCCGGACGTCGACGTGCGCGTCGTCACGTCACAGGATTACGATGCGCAGCGCGACCACGGCGACATCGCGATCCTGTTCGGCGACGGCCACTGGCCGTCGTGCACCGCCGCACGGCTGTTCCCGGAATCGGTCACGCCCGTCTGCTCGCCCGCGTTCCGCGATGCGCACCCGCACGTCGCGCGGGCCGACCACCTGCTCGCGATGCCGCTGCTGCACGTGCAGCCGACGCGCCCCGAGCGCTGGCTGTCGTGGTCCGGCTGGTTCGACGCGCATGGTCTCGACACGACAGCCGCCGCGCGCGGCGTGACCTTCAACAGCTACGCGCTCGTGATCCACGCGGCGCTGCTCGGCGAAGGCGTCGCGCTCGGCTGGTCGCCGCTCGTCGACGAGCTCGTCGCGTCCGGGCAGCTCGTGAAGCTCGTCGACGCGCCCGTCGTCACGTCGCGCGGCTACTTCCTGGTGCGGCCGCCGCAGCGGCCCGAACCGGACGCGACCCACGTGTTCCGGCGCTGGCTGCTCGACGCGTGCGCGAGCGCCTGACGAATCGGGTCCGCCCCCGCGTGCTGGCGCGCCGATACCAGCCACACGGCGCGTTGGTTCTATCCTCCCCGAAATCGTCCTGATCTACTTGAGTCTCCCGCAACCCGCGCGGCGCGGCGCTGTCGTGCGCCGCCGCACGGCCGTGCGCCCCATGCCACTCGAGGAATCTCATGACCGCCGAGCACCGCCCCGATCAATTCGTCCTGACACTGTCGTGCGCGAGCGCGGCCGGCCAGGTCGCCGCCGTCGTCGGCTTTCTCGATCGCCATCGCTGTTATGTCGATGCGCTGAATGTGTTCGACGACGATCTCAGCAACCGCTTCTTCGTGCGCTGCGTCTTTCATCCGACGGATGAAACGCTGCAGATCGACGCGCTGCGCCAGGAATTCGCGCCGATCGCGGCCGGCCTCGGTGGCGACATGCAATGGGCGATCCACGACGTGAACGCGCGGCCGAAGGTGCTGATCATGGTGTCGAAGCTCGAGCACTGCCTCGCGGACCTGCTGTTCCGCTGGCGGATGGGCGAACTGAAGATGGACATCGTCGGCATCGTGTCGAACCACGCCGACTTCGAACCGCTCGCCGCACAGCACGGGCTGCCGTTCCGGCACTTCCCGATCACGGCCGATACGAAGGCGCAGCAGGAAGCGCAGTGGCTCGACTTCTTCGAATCGAGCGGCGCCGAGCTCGTGATTCTCGCGCGCTACATGCAGGTGCTGTCGCAGGAGACGAGCGCGAAGCTCGCGAACCGCGCGATCAATATCCACCATTCGTTCCTGCCCGGCTTCAAGGGCGCGAAGCCGTATCACCAGGCGCACGCGCGCGGCGTGAAGCTGATCGGCGCGACCGCGCACTTCGTCACCGACGATCTCGACGAAGGCCCGATCATCGAACAAGTGGTCGAGCGCGTCGATCACGCGCTGCGGCCCGAGCAACTGCTCGCGGTGGGGCGTGACGTCGAAAGCATCACGCTCGCGCGCGCGGTGAAGGCGTTCATCGAGCGGCGGGTGTTCTTGAACGGCGATCGGACGGTGGTGTTTTCGTAAAGCCGGTATGCTGCGAACCGGATCGACCGTCCGTCACGCGGACGCCGACGGCACGTGCGAAGGCGCCGTACCGATTCGCCGCGCCCGGCGCCGCAGATACAGGTTGTTGAGGATCAGCGCCACGCCTGGCAGCGCGGCGCCGCACCATGACCGAAACTTGTCGCATCGAACGGTGGCGTTCCGTCAGCGGTGCACGTGAAACAGGCCGCGCTTCGCCGCCCCTCAGCCGTTGTCGACGCAGAAATCCGCCCGCACGCTGCACGACAGCACCGTATCGATATTGACGAGATCGTTGCCGTCCATCTTCGCGCGCAGCGCCGTGTCGTCCATCCCGTAACCGCGCCATCGCGCGGTCAGCCGCTCGACGAGCGTCGCGCGCGGCACGTCGAGCATCGCGGTGACGTCGAACGACGCATGCAGCGCATCCCACGGCGCATCGCCGAGCAGCAGGTAATTGCCTTCGACCAGAATCAGACGGGCCGACGCCGGCACGACGTCCGCACCGGCCCGCGCAATCTCCAGCGACCGGTCGAACACGGGCACCGCGATGTCGCGGCCGTCGTCCGCGCGCAAACGCGCGAGCAACGCCGCGAGGCCGTCGACGTCGAACGTATGCGGCGCGCCCTTGCGCGCGCGGTCGCCGCGCGCGCCCAGCACCCGGTCGTCGTAATGAAAGCCGTCCATCGCGACGATGGATGCGAGCCCGGGCGCGTCGTCGTCGATGCGCGCGCGCAGCCGTTCGACGAACGTGCTCTTGCCGGCACCCGGCGCGCCGGCGATCGCCACCACGCGCCGCGCCGCCCGCTGCGTGCGCAGCAGATGCGCGGCCAATTCCGCGCAATCGACGCGCTGCGCCGCCGTCACCGCGCCGCTCACGGCAGCCGGCTCCGTTCGGCCTGCTTCAGCGCCTCGCGCGCGGACTTGAGCTGCACGCGCGTAAAGGCCAGCGCGTGCGCGGCGAGATCGTGACTGTCTTCCCACAGGTTGCGCCAGATCGCGAGGATGCCTTCGAGCGGCTGCCCGACGACACGCGACGAAAAACTCTCGAACGTGATCGGCCCCGTATAGCCGCTGAACACCAGCGCACGAAATACCGCGGTGAAATCGACGTTGCCCGATCCCAGATACCCGCGATGCGAATCGCCGATGTGCACGTAGCCGAGCTGCTCGCCGGTGTCGCGGATCGCCGACGTCACGTCCGACTCCTCGATATGCATGTGATACGTGTCGAGATGCACCTTCACGTTCGGCCGGCCGATGCGCCGGCACAGCTCGACACCCTGCGACGCGGTGTTGAGCACGTTCGACTCGTAGCGGTTCACGACTTCGAGCCCGAGCGTGATGCCGCTTTGCGCGGCCGTGTCCGCCACCTGTGCGAGGATGTCGGCGGACATCGCGACGCCGGCGGCCGTCGTCGGCGTGAAATTCTTCTGGAACGCCGAATACAGGATCCCGCATACGTGCGTCGCGCCGCAGTCGCGCGCGACACGCAGCGCGGCCTCGAGTTTTTGCTTGCCGCGCGCGGCCTTCTGCGCATCGCCGCTCGAAATGTCGGATTCCGCATCGAGCCCGAGCGAAAACGTGATGCCGAGACCGTACCGTTCGAGTTCGCGCCGCGTGAACGCGGCGTCGATCGAATCGGGATCGAGCGCGGGCACCTCGATGAAATCGAAGCCCGTCTCGGCCGTATTCGCGATTGCGCGCGCGCATGCGTCGCGGCTCCAGCCGGCCTCCCAGACCAGCGCATGTACGCCAAGCTTGTTCATTTCGTCTCCTTCCGTTGAGGGGGTTCGAGGCCGCCGAGCGCCGGCGCCGGCGTCGCGATGCGATTGCGCTGGCGCGGCCGCGACGCATGCCGGGCCCAGGCCCAGCGCACCAGCATCACCGCGAGCAGGAACGCGCCCCACAGCGCGGTCGCGAGGTGCTGGCTCGCGCCGAGCAGGTTGAGGCCCGATGCGATCACCTGCAGGATCACGAGCGCGATCACGACCGGCGCGACGCGACCGAAGCCGCCGAACGGATCGACGCGCCCGAGAAAGCAGGCGAGCACCGAGATCAGCAGGAACGCCTCGCCGTGACCGACGCGCACCGAGTTGAAGCGCGACAGCATCACGACGCCGGCCACGCCGCACATCAGCCCCGACAGCATGTAGATGCGCGTGATCGCCCGCGTGGTCGAGATGCCCGAGTAGCGCGTCGCTTCCGCATTCGAGCCGATCATCCGTGTGACGAAGCCGAGCCGCGAATACGTCATCACGACGTGCCACAGCAGCGCGCAGCCCGCGAAGATCCACAGCGGCGCCGGCACGCCGAGCCACAACCCGTTGCCCATCGCGCGGACCACCGGCGGAAACCCGGAAATGTCGCCGCCGCGCGTCAGGAATTCGCCGAGACCGCGCAGGAAGATCATCGCCGACAGCGACACGAGGATCGGGCTCGCGCCCGTATGCGCGATCACCGCGCCGATCAGCCAGCCGGCCGCGGCGCCCGTCGCGAGCGCCGCGGCGATGCCGAGCGCGACCGCCGCGAAGCCGGCCTCCGGGCCGCCGTGCGACTGGATCACCCACGCCATCGCGAGCCCCGCGATGTTCGCGGTGAACGTGACGGCGAGATTGAAGCCGCCGGACACCAGCGGCATCAGCATCGCCAGCGTGAACAGGCCGAGCTCCGGCAACTGGAACGCGATCGACGCGAACGTTCCGCCGGTCAGGAAACGATCGGACGCGACGCTCAGCGCCGCGACGACGCACGCGAGAAAACCCAGCAGGCCGGCCACGTCGGCCGGAACGGACAGCGCCGGAAAGCGCCGGGATTCGGCGTGTCTCATGATCAGGTCCTCGCGCGCGGCGACAGGAAGCGCGAGCCGACCAGTCGCGCGACGCCGTCGCTCGACACGGTGATCGCGACCAGGATGACCGCGCCGACGATCATCTTGAATGCGTACGGCGACACGCCGAGCAGGTTGAGCCCGTTCGCAGTGATCGACACGAGCAGGATGCCGAGGATCGCGCCGAGCACCGTGCCGCGCCCGCCGCCGAGTCGCGCGCCGCCGAGCACGACGGCCGCGAGCACGTCCAGTTCGCGGCCGTACAGCGCGTTCGGCACGACCTCCTGCACGTAGTGCGCCTGCATCAGGCCCGCGATGCCCGCCATCATCCCGAGCCAGCCGTATGCGACGTAATGCATCGTCGCGAGATCGATGCCGACGCGCCGCGCGGCTTCCGGGTTGTCGCCGGTCGCATAGAGCTGGCGGCCGAGCGTCGTGCGCCGCAGCAGGAACCACGTCGCGACCACGGCCGCGGCCATCACCGCGACCGGCAGCGCAAGCGATGCGACGCCGCCCGGCGTATCGACCTGCACGAGCGTGACGCGATTCGTCCACCAGTCGGGCAGGTCGTAGATCGATACGCCGCCCGTCACGAACATCAACCCGCCGAAGAAGAGGTTGAAGGTCGCGATCGTCGCGACGATCGACACGACGCGAAACCGATAGATGATCGTCGCGTTCACCGCGCCGAGCAGGATGCCGAAGCCGGCCGAGACCGCAAAGCCGAGCGCCCAGTTGCCGCCGCCGAGCCGCATCAGCGTGAGCGCCGCGAGGTACTGCACCACCGACGCGCCGACCGCGAACGAAATGTCGATGCCGCCCGCGATCAGCACGATCAGCAGCCCGACCGCGAAGATGATGTTGACCGCACTCTGGTTGAGCAGGTCGAACAGGTTGGACAGCGTCAGGAAGGTCGGCGTCGCGATGCCGAGGCCGATCGCCATCGCGACGATCACCGCGAGCAGCCACGCTTCGGTTGAGCCGATGCCGAATGTGCCGGGGTTACGCATGGACGTCTCGCTCGATGTGATCGATCGGTGTGCCGCCCGGCAGGTACTCGGCGACGATCCGGCCGTCGCGCATGTGCAGGATGCGGTCCGCGTTGAAGTACACCTCGGGAATCTCGTCGGAAATCAGCACGATCGCCATGCCTTGCGCCGCGAGCCGGTGAATGATCGCGAAGATGCCGGCGCGCGCGCCGACGTCGACGCCGACCGTCGGCGAATCGAGGATCAGCAGCTTCGGCTTCGTCGCGAGCCATTTCGCGAGCACGATGCGCTGCTGGTTGCCGCCCGACAGCGTCGACACCGCGTCGTCGGGGCCACCGATCTTCACCGCGAGCCGCGCGACCCAGTCGCGGATCAGCACATCGCGCCGCCGCGGCGAAATCAGCCGGGCCGCCCCGAGCAGGTCGTCGAGCACCGCGATCGCCGTGTTGTCGCCGATCGACTGCGGCTGCACGAGGCCCAGTTGCAGGCGGTCTTCCGACACGTATGCGATGCCCGCGCGAATCGCGTCGCGATTGGAGCGCAGCGACAGCGGCCGGCCGTCGAGCGCGATCGTGCCGGCGTCCGGCCGCGTCATCCCGAACAACGACAGCGCAAGCTCGGTGCGCCCCGCGCCGAGACGCCCCGTCACGCCGAGGATCTCGCCGCGCCGCACCTCGAACGACACGGCCGCGTATTCGCCGCGCCGCGACAGCCCGTCGACACGCAGCATCGCGGCCGCGGCCGACAGGTCGGTCGTGCGCACCGCGTAATCGAAGGTGCGCCCCGTCATCAGCTCGGTGAGCCGCGTCTGCGTCATCCCGGTCGTCGGAAACGTGCCGACATGACGGCCGTCGCGCAGCACCGTCACGCGCGCGCACACGTCGAGCACTTCCGCGAGCCGATGGCTGACGAACACCACCGCGATGCCGTCGGCCGACAGGCGGCGCACGATCGCGAGCAGCGCCTGCGTCTCGGCATGGCTGAGCGACGCTGTCGGCTCGTCCATGAACACGAGACGCGCGTCGGCGACGAGCGCGCGCGCGATCGCGACCACCTGCCGCTGGGCGATCGTGAGCGTACGCACCGGCCTGCCGAGATCGAGCTCGACGCCGAGCCGCGCGAGAATCTGCCGCGCGGCGACCTGCATCCGCCCGTAGTCGACCAGCCGTGGACGCGCGCCGAGGTTCTGCTCGAACGCGATGTTCTCGGCGACCGTCATTTCGGGGAACAACGCGAGGTCCTGCCAGATCACCTGGATGCCGAGCGCGCGCGCCCGCGCCGGATCGAGATCGCCGGCCGGCTTGCCGTCGAAGCGCATCACCGCGCCGGACTCCGGGCGATGGACGCCGCTCACGATCTTGATCAACGTACTCTTGCCGCAGCCGTTCTCGCCGGCCAGGCACAGCACTTCGCCCGGCATCACGTCGAACCGCACCTGCTGCAGCGCCTGCACGCCGCCGAACGTCTTCGACACATTGTCGAGTTCGAGCAGCGGCGCGCCGGCCGCGCACGCGGCGGGCGGCAGGCCCGCCCGGCCGGACGCCGCGGATTCACGGGAATGGGCAGACATCATCGCTACGCTCCGGTGTGCCTGCTAGGAAACATCGGGAGAGTCGAACGACTTCATCGCACGGCGCGTTGCGCCTGCGTGCATGCCGCTCACAGCCCCTGCTTCGCGAGATCGTCGACGGTTTTCGCGTTCAGCTCGACGAGCTGGTTCACGATCAGGTTGTGGCCTTCCGGATGCACGACGCCGAGCCCCGGAATCGTCATGCCGTCCTTGACCGGCTGCCCCTTCGCGAGCATCGTGCCGAGCGTGACGAACACCTCGCCGGCCTGCGCGGGGTTCCACATGTAGCCGCCGTTCAGCACGCCGTCGTGCACGAGCCGCCGGCCCTGCCCCGGGGAGAACGGCCCGAGCACCACGACCTTGCCCTTCGCCTGCTTCTCGGCGACCGCGCGCGCGGCGCCGATCGGCCCCTGGCTGCCGAACGCGAGGATCGCCTTCAGGTTCGGGTGCGCGCGCATCAGGTCGAGCGCGGTCTTGCGCGACGCGTCGACATCTTCGGCCACGCCATAGCGATCGCCGACGAGCTTCATGTCCGGATAGTTGGCCTTCAGATACGCGATCGCGGCGTCGGCCCACGCGTTATGCAGCGGCACCGTCAGCGAGCCGACGAACACCGCGTATTCGCCCTTGCCGCCCACCGCCGCGGCGAGGTTCTTCGCATACGCCTCGCCGAAGCCCTTCGCGGAGGCCAGCTCGAAATTCCAGTCGGTGTTCTTCTGCTTCGGCGATTCGTGCGTGATCACCTTGATACCCGCGGCCCGCGCGCGCTGCAGCACCGGCTCGAGCACCTCGGCATCGTTCGGCACCACGCCGATCACGTCGACCTTCTGCGCGATCAGGTCCTCGATCGCACGCACCTGCAGCGCCGGGTCCGCGCTGGTCGGCCCGACCATGAACGCCTTCACGCCGAGTTGCTCGGCGCGCTTCCTGATGCCCGCGTCCATCGCGTTGAACCACGGAATGCCGCCGATCTTCACGACGACCCCGATCACGGGCTTGTCCGGCGACGCCGACGCGATGCCCGTTGCGAGCGCGAACGCAGCCACGCCCGCGCATACCGTGCGCAAGAAATTCACCGACATGTCTCCTCCATCCGAAGGCGACCGTCGCCGGGCTTCCGGGTCCCGGCATGGCGGTCAGTTGCTAAATCCATTCAGCAAACCGTTTCGTGTATGCTGAATCCATTTAGCTTCGACGGAAAGCATGGGAAAACCCTGATAGGGCAGCGCACCCCGAAACGCATACCGTCGGCATCATCGGCACAAGAACGCACACGAGGGGAGCGACGACGCAGATGGCCCGCACGACTACCGGACGCAAGTCCACGATCTACGACATCGCGAAAGCAACCGGCTCGTCCACGTCCACGGTCAGCATGGTGCTGAACGGCAACTGGGCGCGCTACCGGATCAGCGAGGAAACGGCCACGCGCATTCTCGACAGCGCCAAGGCGCTCGGCTACAACGTGAACCTGAGCGCGCGCGGCCTGCGCCTGTCGCGCTCGGGGCTGGCGGGCATGGTCATTCCGCACTACCGCAACCGCTTCTTCGCGGGGCTCGCCGAAACCTTCGAGGACGAGGCCCGCCGGCGCGGCCTGTGCCCGATCGTCGTCGGCACGCAGCGCGACCCGGACGTCGAACTGAACGTCGCGCAGACGCTGCTCGCGCAGCGTGTCGAACTGCTGTTCATCGCCGGCGTGCGCGACCCGGCACCGCTCAATGCGCTGTGCGACGCGGCCGGCATCCCGTCGATCAACGTCGACCTGCCGGGAGCAGGCGCGCCGTCGGTCGTGTCGGACAACCGCGCGGGCGCGCGCGCGCTGACCGACGTGCTGATCGACAAGATGCTCGCGCGCGGCAATGCGCCCGGCGAACTGATCCTGCTCGGCGGCATCGCCGGCGAATATGCGACCGAGATGCGGATCGCGGGCTTTCACGACGCGTTCGCCGCGCGCGGCCTGCCGCCGCCGCCGCACGACGCGATCGAGCGCTGCGGCTACGCGCCCGCGGCCGCGCGCGAGGCGCTTGCGCGGCGCTACGACACGCTCGGCCGGCTGCCGGCCGGCATGCTGACGAACTCGATCACCTCGTTCGAAGGGCTCGTGCGTTTCGCGTCGGAACTGCCGTGGGACATCTGGCAGCGCACGGCCGTCGGCTGTTTCGACTGGGACCCGTTCGCCGCGCGCCTGCCGTTCGACGTCACGATGCTGCGGCAGGACGTGCAGCGGCTGATCGCGGAAGCGTTCGCGCTGCTCGATGCGGGCGACGCCGGAGACGCCACGCCGCATCCGGTCGTGATGGTGCCGACGCGCTTCATGCGAACCCTCGACGACGACATGCGCGCCAGCGACGCAGAGCCGGCCGGCTGACCGCGCGGGCGCGAAATGAAGAAAGCCCGGCCGGTCTCGCGACCGGTCGGGCTTTCTTCATCCTGCGCGACATCGTGTCGTGCTCGCCGGGACCGTGTGCGGTATCCGTTCCCGGCGAGCGTCGCTTCAGATGCTCACTTCACCCACGCAAGGTAATACGACAACCAGATCGTCAGCCCCGCGCCGACCAGCGCCGCATAAGGCATCAGATTCAGCCACATCGCGCGCTTCGGCACTTCGAGCTCCATGTCGCGCTGCATCTGCGCGGGGAACCGGCCGCGATCCTGCCAGTAGTGGCGATAGAGGAACACCGGCACGATCAGCAGCATCGCGATCAGGCCATTACGCAGCGTCCCTTCGCCCTGCAGGTTCGCACCCGCGCCGACATACACGAGGTTCGCATAGCCGCAGATCGCACCGCCGACGAGCAGCCAGGTCGGGCAGCGGAACGGCCGATCCCAGTTGCCGCGATCCATCCGGTGGATCCAGCCCGACTGAAGATTCAGGAATACGAACAACATGTAGCAGACGTTCGAGATCGACAGCACCGTCATGTAGTCCGACATCATCAGCAACACGAGGTTGAAGCCGAGATCGGTCCACATCGCCCGCGTGGGCGAGCCGTGCTCGTTCACATGCGACAGGTACTTCGGCAGCCAGCCGTCGACCGATGCCTGGTACAGCGTGCGCGACGAGCCCATCATCGACGTCATCACGATCAGCAGGATCGACAGCATCAGCATCACGACGACCGCGTTCGCGACCCACGCGCCGCCGCCGACGATCTTCGCCATCGCGGCCGCGACGCCGGTGCCGTCGCCGATCGCCGGATCGAGCATCGCCTGCGTGCCGAGCGCGCCCTGGAACGCCAGCGGCACGAGCGTCATCACGACGAGACACAGCGCGCCCGACCAGAAGATCGCCTTCGCGGTGTCGCGACGCGGATCGCGGAATTCGCGCGTGTAGCAGACGGCCGTCTCGAAGCCGTACGACGCCCAACCCGCCATGAACATCGCGCCGAGCGCCATCGTCACGCCCTGCCCGTTCCACGAACCGAAGGTCGCGGCCGTGAGGTTGCCTTGCGCGTCGTGGCCGAGCGGCAGCAGCGGGAGCAGGTTCGACATCGGCACGTCGCCGGTGACGAACGGCACGATGCCCACGATCAGGAGCGGCGTGAGCGATGCAATGCCGAGAATGCGCTGTGTGCGCGCAGCCTTCGACGCGCCGCTGTGCTGAAGCTTGAACGTGATGAGAAGCAGGATCGTCGCGATGATGAACGTCGCATTGATCCGCAGGGACAGGCCCGGTTTGATGAACCCGAGATCCGCAACCTTGAGCTGCCAGTGCAGCACCGCGGCATCGGCGGGAAAGAGGCTCGTGAGCGCATAACTCGCCGCGAGGCCGCAGCCGAGCGCAAGCATCGGCGACCACGCGAGCCAGTTGCACCACACGGAAACCGGGGCAATCAGCTTGCTGTAACGGACCCAGCCGATCGCGCCATACACGGACGCGCCGCCCGATTTATGGGGAAATAGTCCCGATATTTCCGCATAAGTCGCGCTCTGGATCAGCCCCATCGTGATCGCGGCGATCCAGATCGCCCACGCGGGCTGGCCGATCGTCGCGCATACGCCGCCGATCGTGAACAGCACGCCTGCCGGCACGCCGCTCGTCACCCAGAATGCGTCTTTCCAAGTCAGGCCACGATGCAGCGTGTGGCCCGTCGAATCATGTGAGATGGTTGCCTCAACATCACTGGTGCTGTTCGCACGCAGTCCTGCTTGACTCATCCAATTCCTCCTCTCGATCAGAGTTAGCGCTTCAGCGCTTACTCTGGTCCGATGCAAAGCAGATGACTCCGCACAAGGGCCGTAGTGTAACAACTTACGGGCTTTTTTGCAGAATCAGTAAAAGAAATCCGGGATATGGTTGCATTAATCCTCAATTATTTCGGATTCCTGCGTACCATTCCCGGTATATTTTTATATTGCTTCGTATGACGAATCTTTTAGTACTTACTGCGCGCCTTCCGTCCACGCATTCACGCGGTCGGCATGCGCCGCGATCCACGCGTCGGCGGCCGCTTCCGGCTTCGAACCGTTCTGGATCGCCAGCATCACGCTGTCGATTTCACCCGGCTTCCACTGGAATTTCTTCAGGAACGCGACGACCGGCTTGGCCTTCGTTTCAAGGCCCGGATTCGCGACGCTGTCGACGTGCTCGGCGCCGCCGAACACCTTCTTCGGATCCTCGAGGAAGCGCAGCTTCCACTTCGCGAACATCCAGTGCGGCGCCCAGCCGGTCACGATGACCGGCTTGTTCGCGTTGACCGAACGCGACAGCTCGGCAGTCATCGCGCTGCCCGAGCTCGGCATCAGCGTGTAGTTCAGCCCGTAGCTCTTGATCGCTTCGTCGGTCTTGCGCATCACGCCGGCGCCCGCGTCGATGCCGACGATCCGGCCGCCGAAACTGCCCTTCTCCGCGTTCAGGTCGTCGATGCTCTTCGCCTTCACATAGTCCGGCACGATCAGGCCGATCTTCGCATCCGGGAAATTCGCACCGAGGTCGACGACCTTGCTCTTGTACTCATCCCAGTACGAGCCGTGCGTGACCGGCAGCCACGCGGACAGCGTCGCGTCGAGATCGCCGCGCGCCACGCCCTGCCACATGATCCCGGCCGCGACCGGCACGAGCTTGACCTGGTAGCCGAGCTTCTTCTCGATGACGCGGGCCGCGACGTTCGACGTCGCGACGCTGTCGTCCCAGCCTTCGACGTAGCCGATCTTCAGCGTCGGCTTCGTATCGGCAAGCGCCGACGCGCTCAATGCCACCATCGCCGACAGCGCGCCGGTCCACAACAATTTTCCGAACAGTTTCATGGTCGATCTCCTTGATATGCGCCTGCGCGCGTTGCCTCTCTAGGTTCTTCAACCACAAATCCGCGGTATCGTTGTTTTCCGACGGATGCTTGTCCGGACGCGACGCGTCCGGACAGCCGATGGCGCGATTTGACTACTTGTCGATCACGAGATCGGACAGCGGCTTGCTGCAGCACAGCAGCACCATCCCCTGGTCGATCTCGCGCTGGCGGATACCGCCGTTGTGTTTCATGTCGACCTGCCCCGACACGAGCTTCACCTTGCAGGTGCCGCACATGCCCTGCGTGCACGAGGCCGGCAGCCGCACGCCCGACTGGCGTGCCGCGTCGAGCACGTGCTGCGCCGAGCCGCACGCGATCTCGCGGTTGCTCTTCGCGAAGCTGACCGTGTACTGCTTCGTCTCGGCGTCGCCGCCTTCGGCCGGCGGTGCGAGATCGGCGAGCAGCTCGTCGCTCGCGGTCTGCGCGAGCGTTTCGAACGAGAAGCTTTCCTCGTGATACTGCTTGCGATCGAAACCGGCTTCGTCGAGCAGGTCGCGCACGGCCTTCATGTACGGCGCGGGGCCGCACGTAAAGATCTCGCGCTCCATGAAATCCGGTGCGATCAGCTTCAGCAGCGGCAGCGTCAGGAAGCCCGTGACGCCCGGCCAGTTGGTGCGCGCGCCCACGCGCTCGACGACGAACGACGTGCGGAAATTCGTATGATTCGACGCGATCAGGTCGAGCTCGCGCGCGAAGATGATGTCGTCCGGCGTGCGTGCGCTGTGCACGAACAGGATGTCGCGATCCTCGGCGAGATCATGGTGCGCGCGGCTCATCGACATCAGCGGCGTGACGCCCGAGCCGGCCGACAGGAACAGGTACTTGCGCGCCGGATGCCGCGCGCAGGTGAATTCGCCGGCCGGGCCGAGCACACGTACCGATGCGCCCGGCTGCAGGTTGTCGTGCAGCCAGTTCGACACCTTGCCGCCCGGCACGCGCTTGACCGTGATCGACACGGTGTGCGGCCGCGCGGGCGACGACGAGATCGTGTAGCAGCGGTTGATCGTTTCGCCGTCGATGTCGAGCTCGAGCGTGAGGAACTGCCCGGGCTCGAACGAAAACGAGCGGCCTTGCGGCGAACGGAAGAAGAAACTCTTCACGTCGTGCGTTTCCTGCCGCACCTGACAGCACACCAGCGTTTCCTCGACGTCGCTCGTCCAGCGCTCGGGAAGCGCGTTCCAGAACGCCGGGCGCGTCACCCGGCTGTCCGTCGGCTCGAAATTGGCCGCATCTCGCATCATGTCTTGCTCCGCTTGTTCGCTGCTATGTACTTACTATTCGCCGGTTTTTTCGGCGAGCCGGCCGATGTACCAGGCCGAGAATTTTTCGACGAGACCTTCCGTGTACGGCGAATACGGGCCCGGTTCGTATGCGCTGCTGGTCGCGCCGCGCTGCGAGAATTCGACGAGCGCGCGATCCTGGTCGTTGGTCGCGTTCCACACGGCCGTGAGGTTCTTCACGTCGTAGTCGATGCCTTCCTTCGCGTCCTTGTGCACGAGCCACTTCGTGCGCACCAGCGTCTTGCCGGCCGACAGCGGGATCACCGAGAACGTCACGATGTGATCGCTCATGAAGTGGTGCCACGAGTTCGGCTGCGTCCAGAACGACAGCCCGCCGAGATCGGCCTTGTCGAATCCACCCAGCAGCTTCTTCGACGCGACCTTCGCATCGAGCGTCTGCGATTCGCCGCTGCGGTCGAGCGGCAGGCGCTGCGTGCGGAAGCCCGTCACGTCGTGCAGCTTTTCGATCTCGGCGGACGGCAGGCCCATCTCGGCCCACTCCTTGCCGCGCCTGATGCAGGTTTCCGCGAACGCGTCCATGCCCTCGGCGTTGGCGTCGGAACGCTGGTAGCCGAAGCCGTATTCGTACAACGAGATCGTCAGCTCAGGATGGTTCGCGACGCAGTGATAGCACTCGCGGTTGTTCTCCATCGTGAGCTTCCAGTTGCCTTCCTCGATGATGTCGATCTGCGCGGCGATCTTCGTGCTCGGCAGGTCGTGCGGCAGCAGGTACGGCTCCATCTCGGCGCGCATCTTCGCGAAGTCGACCGGCGGCTCGTCGGCGAGGCAGATGAAGATCAGGCCCGCGAGGTTCTCGACGTGCACCGACTTCAGGCTGTGCTTGCAGCGGTCGAACTTCTCGCCCATGTGCTCGGCGAACATCAGCTGGCCCGTCAGGTTATAGGTCCAGCTGTGGTACGGGCACACGATGTTGCCGACCGAACCTTTGTCCTCGTTGCACAGGCGCGCGCCGCGGTGACGGCACACGTTGTGGAACGCACGGATCGCCATGTCGTCGTCGCGCACGATCAGGATCGAATCGCTCCCCAGTTCCACGGTCACGTAGTCGCCCGGCTCGGGAATGTCCGGCTCGACCGCCACCTGGATCCAGTGCTGGCGGAAAATCGCCTCCATGTCGAGCGCGAAAATGTCCTCGCTCGTGTAGAACGGTGCGTCGAGGCTGTGCCCTTCCTTGCGGCGCTCGATCAATGCACGAATGTCTGCCGATACTTTCATCGTTTGCTCCGGATTCCTTGCATCCCTGGGTTCTTGCCGACAGGCATCAAAATCAGTAGTCGATGAGCTGATGCTCGCGCAAATACGCGAGGATCACTTGTGCTTTTTCGACCGAACTCCCTTCATTTACGACGTTGCCGCCACGGCTTTCGGTCGTCGTCGCGGACAGCATCCGGGCATGCCCGGAGCGCTTCTCGGCGGCGACCAGTTTTACGGGTTTACGCTCGACCGGACCGACCGTCCATGCGGCCGCGTCGGCGTCCGCGCCGGGCGCCGCGAGCGCCGGCCGGATCGCGCCGGCACGCAGCCGCGCATACGCGTAGCGCGGCTCGGCATTGGCGAGCGGATGGACGGCGACGACGGCCGGCAGCGCCGCGTCGACGCGCCGCCGCAGCCCCTTCGGCAAAAATTGCCGGACCGCCGCGCGACCGCCGTCGATCGTCACGTCGACGGCCGAGCCGACGAGCGGATAACCGAGCGCTGCGGCGACGCGATACGGCAGCATCCCGGTGTCGTACGCGCCTTCGGCGCGCGTGCCGGTCAGCACGAGGTCGTAGCCTTCGATGCGCGCGGCGAGCGCGTGCACGGCGTCGGCGTCGTCGCGGCAGGCCAGTACCTCGACCTCCCGCGCGCCGAGCGCGAGATATTCGGCAAGCGCCGCATTGGCGGGGTCGCCCGCATGGATCACGTGGAGCTGCGCGCGATGCCGTTCCGCGAGCTGGCGGCCGGTTTCGAGCGCGGCCGCATCGTTGCGGCTGTAGCGCGCGACGCCGCTGACCGGATGCCGGCCGATGGACACGAGCACCGCGATACGTTGCAACTGGCGAGGGGCGTTCATGCTGCGACTCCTTCCGGTTCACGGGTGCCGACCGCGGCCGGCGATTGTCCGCGCGCGACCCGCGCGGCCTGCACCTGTTCGATCAGCGCGGCGATCGTCGCCTGCGCATCGCCGACCACCGTCAGGTTCGCGCGCTTCGCGATCGGTGCGCTGCCGTCGAGGTTCACCGCGATCACGTGGCGGCAGTCCTTGATCCCCTGCAGGTGCTGCACCGCGCCCGAGATGCCGAATGCGATGTACACGCTCGCCTCGACCGTCTTGCCGGTCGCGCCGACCTGCTTGTCGCGCGTGAAGTGGCCGTTGTCGACCGCGACGCGGCTCGCGCCGATCGCCGCGCCGAATGCGCCGGCCAGCCGCTCGAATGCGCCGATGTCGGACACGCCGTTGCCGGCCGACACGATGAAATCGGCTTCCTCGAGCGCGACCTGCGCCGCATCGATTTCCTCGAGGCCGAGATCGCGATACGGCTGCGCGGCGTCATGGGCAGGGCGGATGAAGTCGGCGGCCAGGCGTTCGCCCGCGCCGACGAACGGCAGCTTTGCTTCGACCGCGTTCTGCGCGAGCAGGATCACGTCGGGCAGCGCACGCGTCGCGAACGCGCGGCCGGCCTGCGCATACGCGCCGACATGCTTCGCGTCGATCTCGACGACGTTGGTCGCGACGCTCGCGCCGGCGGCCGCCGCGTAACGCCGGCCGAGATCGCCGTCGCCCGTCGCGTTGTCGGGCACGAACACGCGTTTCGGCGCGAGCGCCGCCACGCACGCCTGCAGTGCTTGCAATTCGCTTTCAGGATCGAAGGCACGGCGATCGAAGCCGGCAAGTTCAACCAGCTTGTCGACGCCGAGTTCGGCCACGTCGTCCTTCAGTTCGCCGAATACGAGCAGTGCGACTTCGGTTTGGGTATCGGCGAGCACCGCGGCGGCGGCGATCGCCTGCCGCGCATGGTCGTCGAGCGCGCCGCGTTCGCTGTGCGCGACCACCAGCATCACGTGCTTCGGATCCTGCAGCGCGCGGCGCGGCTTCGCGGCAGCCGCATGGCCGTGCGCGGACCAGTGCGCGGCGCTCGCGTCGGCGCTGCCTTCCTCGCCGAGCGTGATGCGCTTGAGACCTGCCGCCGTGATGACGAACGGCCGGCGCGGATCGATTCGTTTGATCGTGTTCATCGATTCACTCCAGCGAAGCGGCAACGAGTTCGGCCACGTCGAGCACGTCGGGGCGCGGGCCCACGACGCCTTCGAGCATCGCCGTGCAGTTCGGGCACGCAACCGCGACCACGTCCGCGCCGATCGTGCGTGCGTCGGCGATGCGGATGTCGGGAATGCGCTGCTTGCCGGGGATGTCGGTCAGCGGCGCACCGCCGCCACCACCGCAGCAGCGGCCGCGCATGCCGTTGCGTTCCATCTCGACGACCTGGATGCCGATCGTCTTCAGCAGCTTGCGCGGCGCTTCCGTCTCGCCGTTGTAGCGGCCGAGGTAGCACGGGTCGTGATAGGTCGTGCGCTTCTCCTGCAGCGCCTCAACGGCCTTCGGCACGATCTTGCCGGTGTCGGCCAGCTCGGCCAGATAGGTCGTGTGATGCTTGACCGTCACGCGCAGGCCGAGCGCGCGGTATTCGTTGCGCAGGCTGTGCATCACGTGCGGATCGGCCGTGACGATCTGCTTGTACGACAGCGTCGACAGCGTGCCGATCAGGCGCTTCGCCATCTGCTGGAACGTCGCTTCATCGCCGAGCCGGCGCGCGACGTCGCCCGTGTCGGTCTCGGTCGAACCGAGCACCGCGTAGTCGACGCCCGCCTTGTTCAGCACCTTGACGAACGCGCGCAGCGTGCGCTGGTAGCGCATGTCGAACGCGCCTTCGCCCGCGACGAACAGCACGTCGACCGGCTTGCCCGGCTGCGCGACGGGCGCGCTCAGGTCGACCGACCAGTCGTAGCGCGCGGCCGTGTCGTAGCCGCCCATCGTGCCGGTCTCGCGCAGGTTCGCGAGCACTTCCTGGCCCTTGCCCGGCACCGTGCCGTGCACGAGCGTGCGGTTGCGGCGCATGTCGACGATCGCATCGACGTGCTCGATCAGCATCGGGCATTCCTGCACGCATGCGCGGCAGGTCGTGCACGACCACAGCGTCTGTTCTTCGATCAGGCCCGACACGATCGGGCCGTTCGGCTCGCCGCGATGCTGGCCGACCGCGAGACCCGGCGACGGGCTGCCCGCGTACGCCGCATCGGTGCCGCCGGCCATCCCGACCACGAGATCCTGGATCAGCTTCTTCGGGTTCAGCGGCTGGCCCGACGCGAACGCGGGGCACGCGGCTTCGCACTTGCCGCACTGCACGCACGCGTCGAAGCTCAGCAACTGGTTCCAGCGGAATTCGACCGGCTTCGCGACGCCGTACTCCTGATGCTCGATGTCCGGCAGCTTCAGCGCGGTCGGCGGCGTGGCCGTGCCGTTGCCCGTGAACGACTCGCGCGTGGCCGCAAAACGTTCCTGGCGCGGGTGGTACGCGAGGTGCAGCAGGCCGGCGATCGCATGCTTCATCGGGCCGCCCTTCGCGGCGCCGACCGTCATCGTGAATGCGCCGATACCGATCAGCAGCGCGCAGAGCACCGCGAACGCACCCGACATCGCGCTGGTCGGCACCAGCATGAACAGCACGAGGCCGAGCGCGAACGAACCGAGCAGCCAGGGCAGCGTATTCCACGGGCCGCGCGACAGGCGGGCGGGCACGTCCTTCGCCGCGCGCCGGCGCCACACGAACACCGCGCCGACCAGCATCGCGAGCGCCGCGAGGAAGATCAGCTTGTCGAGCCAAGGCGAGTAGATCGCGAGGCCGTAGTTGACGAACACCAGCGCGAGCGCGCCGATCGCGCCGCCGGCGGTCGCGACGTGGGTCTTCGCGATATACGGATCGCGGGCGACCACATGATGCAGGTCGACGAAGTAGCGCTTCGGAATCGCGAACAGGTTCGCGACACCGAACGAGCCGGGCGCCGTGGCCCGGCCGAGACGCCAGTAGGACGAGCGCTTCGCGACCGCGAACGCGAGCCCCGCCACCGACAGCCACAACAGTGCGGTAATGAGGAAGGACGGATTCATCTTCAGAAATCCTTCACGAGACGCAGCGAGTCGTAGATCGCGCCGTGGACGTTGTGCATCGAGATGCAGTCGCCGACACGGAACAGCAGGAAACGGCCGTTGCCGAGTTCTTCCGACAGGCACGGCTGCGGCTCGGCCGCAAACAGCGTGTGCGGATCGATCTGGCCGCGGTTCAGCGATTCCGGCTTGAGCTTCCAGTACAGCTCGTCGTTCGGCGACGAACCGTTCTCGATCACCACCTGGTCGACCGCACGTTCCTCCAGTTCTTCCGTGTACTCGTTGCGCAGCACGGCGATCTTCTTGCCGTCTTCCTCATAAACGCGGTCGAGCATGGTGTTCGGCGTCGGGATCACGCCGAGTGCGTACAGGCGGCGATAGAAGATCGGGAACGTCGTGCCGCCGCAATCGTCGGCCACCTTCACGTCCGGCGTGACGACCTCGACCTTCGAGCCGCGGCTCGCCATGAAGTCGGCCACGCCCGCGCCCGCATGGGTGCTCACGCCGTCGAACAGCAGCACGTTCTGCTTCGGCTCGACCTTGCCGGTCAGGATGTCCCACGAGCTGACGGCCAGGCCGTCGGCCACGCCCCAGCCCGGCACCTGCCACGTGAAGCTCGAGCCGCCCGTCGCGAGCACGACGATGTCCGGCTTCTCGGCCATGATCATCTTCTCGTCGGCGGCGACGCCGAGGCGGCGATCGACGCCCAGGCGCTTGGTTTCCATGTCGAACCAGCGGATGATCCCCGACATCTGTTCGCGCTGCGGCGCCTTCGCGGCGATCATCACCTGGCCGCCCACTTCCGCGTTCTTCTCGAACAGCACGACGTCGTGGCCGCGCAGCTTCGCGACGCGTGCGGCCTCGAGGCCCGCCGGGCCGGCACCGACCACCACGACCTTGCGCTTCGGGCCGCGCGACTTCTCGATGATGTGCGGCATCGTCGCCTCGCGCGACGTCGCGGCGTTCTGGATGCACAGCACGTCGAGGCCGTTGTACTGGCGGTCGATGCAGTAGTTCGCGCCGACGCACTGCTTGATTTCGTCTTCGCGACCGTCGCGGATCTTGATCACCATGTGCGGATCGGCGATCTGCGCGCGCGTCATGCCGACCAGGTCGATCATGCCGTTGGCGAGCAGGCGCTCGGCCTGGCCCGCATCGCGGATGCTCTGCGCGTGCATCACCGGAATCTTCACGACCGACTTGATGCCGGCCGCGAGGTGCACGAACGGCTCCGGCGGCAACGCCATCGGCGGCATGCAGTTGGCGATCGTGTTGTGCGTATCGCCGCCCGAACCGACCACGCTCAGGTAGTCGATCAGGCCCGTCTCCGACATCGCCTGCGCGATTTCCTTCAGCGCTTCGTGATCGAGGCCATCCTCGTGGAATTCGTCGCCGCACATGCGCAGGCCGACGCAGAAATCCTTGCCGACCGCCTCGCGCACGGCCGTCAGCACCTCGATGCCGAAGCGCAGGCGGTTCTCCAGGCTGCCGCCCCATTCGTCGGTGCGGTGGTTCGAGCGCTTGCTCCAGAACTGGTCGATCAGGTGCTGGTGAGCAGCCGAGATCTCGATGCCGTCCATGCCGGCAGCCTTCACGCGCTTCGCGGCCGCCGCGAAATCGCCGATGATGCGGCGGATTTCCTCGATCTCGATGATCTTCGCGTTGCCGCGGTGCACGGGTTCGCGCACGCCCGACGGCGACATCAGGTGCGGCCAGTGCTCGCCGTGGAACGACGAGCGGCGGCCCATGTGCGTCGCCTGGATCATGATCTTCGCGCCATGCTTGTGCATCGTGTCGGCGAGACGCGTGAGCGGGTCGATGATCTTGTCGGTCGACAGGTTCACCGATTTCCACCAGCCCTGCGGGCTGTCGATCGACACCGGGCTCGACCCGCCGCAGATCGCGAGGCCGACACCACCCTTCGCCTTTTCTTCGTAGTAGCGGATATAACGGTCGCCCGGCAGGCCGCCCGGCTCGGCATACACCTCCGCGTGCGCGGTGCTGACGATCCGGTTGCGCAGCGTCAGCTGGTTCAGCTGCATGGGTTTGAACAGGTGGGGATAACGCATCGCTGGCGACCTCTGGCGTTCGAATGTCTCGTGTTGCGGGTGTTGTTGTGTAGCGGTGAATCAGTGCATCAGTGCGCGATCGGCGACACTTCGAAGACGCAGTGGTCGTGATGCTCGGCCGCGCACTGCACTTCCTTCGATTGCGCGCGCGGCGCGCCCTTGCCTTCCGGCGTCGTGTCGTTGACCCAGTCCATCGCACCGGCGAACCAGCCGGCGAACATGTAGCAGAGCTTGCCTTCCTTGCCCGGCTGCTGGAGCACGAACGACGAGTGGCGCAGCTCGATCTTCGCGCGTGCGCTGGCCGGATCGGCCTCGATGATCGAGAACAGGCCCCAGCCGCGCTGCGACAGGCGCTTCAGGTAGTGCTCGAACACGGCCATGCCGGTCAGGCCGTGCAGCTTCGCTTCCTTGTCGCACCAGTGGTACGCGGACTTGTAGCCGGCCTTGTAGAGGATCTCGGCATACGCTTCGACGCCGAGCGCTTCCTCGACCGCAACGTGGTTGTTCGTGAAGAAGTGGCGCGGCACGTACAGCATCGGCAGCGCATCGGTGGTCCAGACGCCGGTATCGGGATCGACGTTGATCGGCAATTGCGGTTGCATCGTGGTGACTCCGTGAGGAAATTGGCCGCGCGTCTGAGCGCGCAGGCACGACATCGTCCGCGTGCCCGCGCGGCTTGCGCGGGCACGTCCCGATTTCTTATTGTTGAATCGCTGGTGGCGGTCCGGCCGGCGCGGCGCTTACGCGCCCCACACGTCCTTGAACACGCGCACCCAGTTCTCGCCCATGATCTTGCGGATGCGCGACTCCTTCCAGCCCGCGCGTTCCATCGCCGCGGTCAGGTTCGGGAATTCGCCGATCGTGCGGATGCCGTCCGGGTTGATCACCTTGCCGAAATTCGTCAGCTGGCGATAACGACCCTTGTCGTGCGTCAGCATGTCGAAGAATTCCTTCGCGAAATCCTGCGTGAAATCCGTGCCGATGCCGACCGCGTCTTCGCCGATCAGGTTCACGACGTAGTCGATCGCCTCGATGTAGTCGTCGATCGTCGCCTCGATCCCGCGCTTCAGGAACGGCGCGAACATCGTCACGCCGACGAAGCCGCCCGCATCGGCGATCTCCTTCAGCTGCTCGTCGCTCTTGTTGCGCGGATGCTCCTTCAGGCCCGACGGCAGGCAGTGCGAATAGCACACCGGCTTCTTCGAGAACGCGATCGCTTCCGACGACGTGTTGCCACCCACATGCGACAGGTCGACCATGATGCCGACGCGGTTCATCTCGGTGATCACTTCGCGGCCGAAGTCCGACAACCCGCCGTCGCGCTCGTAGCAGCCGGTGCCGACCAGGTTCTGCGTGTTGTAGCAAAGCTGCGCGACGCGCACGCCCATGTCGTGGAACGCCTCGATGTAGCCGAGGTTGTCCTCGAACGCGTGCGCGTTCTGGAAGCCGAGGATGATCCCGGTCTTGCCTTCCTGCTTCGCGCGGAAGATGTCGTCCGTCGTGCGCACCAGCGTCAGCAACTCGCCGTTGTCGCGGATCTTCTTCTTCATCACGCCGATGTTGTCGACGGTCTTGGTGAAGTTCTCCCACACCGACACCGTGCAGTTCGCGGCCGTGATGCCGCCCTTGCGCATGTCCTCGAACACCGGCTTCTCGAACTTCGAGATGTTCAGTCCGTCGATGATGATGCTGTCCTGATGCAGCGTGCTCATATCTGCCTCTCGCTTGAGTCTCGGGTCTTGTCGGTGTCGATCAGTAAATCGGGAAGCGTTCGCAAAGCGCGAAGATCTCGCGGCGCACGCGCTGTTCGGTCGCGTGGTCGCCTTCCGGGTTCGCGCGCAGCGCGTCGAACACCTCGAGGATCAGGCGGCCCACTTCGCGGAACTCCGCGACGCCGAAGCCGCGCGTCGTGCCGGCCGGCGTACCGAGGCGGATGCCCGACGTGACGGTCGGCTTCTCGGTGTCGAACGGAATGCCGTTCTTGTTGCAGGTGATGCCCGCGCGCTCCAGCGCCTGTTCGACCGGCGCGCCCTTCAGGCCCTTCGGGCGCAGGTCGACCAGCAGCAGGTGGTTGTCGGTGCCGCCCGTGACGAGATCGACGCCACCGGCCTTCAGCACTTCGCCGAGCGCCTGCGCGTTCGCGAGCACGTTGTCGATGTAGGTCTTGAAGTCCGCATGCAGCACTTCGCCGAACGCGACGGCCTTGCCGGCGATCACGTGCATCAGCGGGCCGCCCTGCAGGCCGGGGACCACGGCCGAGTTGATCTTCTTCGCGATGTCCTCATCGTTGGTCAGCACGAAGCCGCCGCGCGGGCCGCGCAGCGTCTTGTGCGTGGTCGACGTGACGACGTGCGCGTGCTCGACCGGGTTCGCGTGGCGACCCGCGGCGATCACGCCCGCGATGTGCGCCATGTCGACCATCAGCTTCGCGCCGACGCTGTCGGCGATCGCGCGAAAGCGTGCGAAGTCGAGCGCACGCGGGTACGCCGAGAAGCCGGCGATGATCAGGTTCGGCTTGTGCTCATGAGCGAGCGCCTCGACCTGGTCGTAATCGATCAGCATCGTGTCGCGGTTCACGCCGTACTGGACCGCGTTGAACCACTTGCCCGACAGCGCCGGCTTCGCGCCGTGCGTCAGGTGGCCGCCTGCGTCGAGCGACATGCCGAGCACCGTGTCGCCCGGCTTGGCCAGCGCGAGCATCACCGAGCCGTTCGCCTGCGCGCCCGAGTGCGGCTGCACGTTCGCATAACCGGCGTTGAAGATCTGCTTCACGCGTTCGATCGCGAGCGCCTCGACTTCGTCCGCGAATTCGCAGCCGCCGTAGTAGCGCTTGCCGGGATAACCTTCCGCGTACTTGTTGGTCAGCACCGAGCCCTGCGCCTCGAGCACGGCACGCGACACGATGTTTTCCGACGCGATCAGCTCGACCTGCGACTGCTGACGCTCGAGTTCCTTCAGGATGGCGCTGCGCACCGGCGCGTCGCGCTCGGCAAGGGGCTGCGAGAAGAAAGGCTGGGAGTTCGACATAGTGCGTCCGTGACGAAGAATAAAGGGCTGAAACCGAAGCTCAAGGCCCGCCCTGCCTGGGTTTCCTGCTGGCCCGGTGCAAGGCTGCCGACGGCTCTATTCTTGTCGTTCGGATTTTCGGCGGATTGATGAATTTAGACGCGTTCTTTGCCTTTTCCGCCATGCGCGTCCGTTTTATACAAGTGACCGGTCGTGCTTTTTTGGATGACCGATGAAATACGCGGTGCCTGTTCACCTATGAACCGGCACTCCGGCGGTGCCAGCGCCGCCCGGCGCAGGTGCAACGCGTCACGGGTTCGGTGCAGTGCAGCATGCCTTTGAGCCAAATCAACGAAAGCGGCTAGGGTTTAGCCGTATGGCACGCTTGTTGCGCTCGCTCACACAATACCGCAGCCCGGTCCGTGCCCCACGGGCAAAAAGCTATTAGATTCAAGGAACGCTCCCCATGTCGCCCGACCGCACAGCGTCGCTGTCCCACTTCGCGTTCATGCCTTTACCGAACTTCACGATGATCGCGTTCACCAATGCGATCGAGGTGCTTCGGATGGCGAACTACCTGAGCGGCCAGCCGCTCTACCGCTGGTCGGTGATCAGCCCGGACGGCGGCCCGGTCACGGCGAGCAACGGCCTGACGGTCGACACGGGCCCGGCCGAATGCGTCGGGCAGCCCGACATCGTGTTCGTGTGCGGCGGCGTCGACGTGCAGCGCGCGACCACGCCCGCCCATCTGTCGGCGCTGCGCCGCTTCGCACGCATGGGGCTGCCGCTCGGCAGCCTGTGCACGGGCACCTATGCGCTCGCGAAGTCGGGGCTGCTCGCGGGCTACGCATGCGCGATCCACTGGGAGAACATGTCGGCGCTGAAGGAAGAGTTTCCGGATACGCGTTTCCTGAAGGAACTGTTCGTGATCGACCGCGACCGCATCACGTGCACGGGCGGCGTCGCGCCGCTCGACATGATGCTGAACCTGATCGCCGCGCGCGTGGGCACCGCGCGCGTCACGCAGATCGCCGAGCAGTTCATCGTCGAACACGTGCGCGACACGAGCGCGCAGCAACGCATGCCGCTCGTCGCGCGCCTCGGCTCGGCGAACAAGTCGCTGTTCGAAGTGATCGCGCTGATGGAGAACAACATCGAGGAGCCGTTGTCGCGCGAAGAACTCGCGCGGCTCGCGAACATGTCGCAGCGGCAACTGCAGCGGCTGTTCCGCGAGCATCTCGGGATGACGCCGACGCACTACTACCTGACGCTGCGGCTGCGCCGCGCGCGCGAGCTGCTGCTGCAGACCGACATGTCGATCATGCACATCACGATGGCGTGCGGCTTCCAGTCGGCATGCCACTTCAGCAAGAGCTATCGCGACTCGTTCGGCGTCGCGCCGACGAGGGAGCGCCGCAAGCAGGTCGCACCGCTCGCGCAGGGTGCGGCGAGCGCCGGCCCGGCGTTTCCGGCGCATGTGCTGCATGCGTGAAGCGCGCGTTGTATCGCACGGTCGGTCGGGCAACTGAACCGCTTTTTTTACCGACGGCATCGCGGACGCACTGAACCCGCCTGACTTACGGCGCCGGCGGTTCGCCGTCGTGGATCTCCCGACCCAACGCATCGGCATGCGCGAGTACCTGAAGCGCGGCCGTCAGCTCGTCGCGCAGCGCCGGCCACAGCTCCCCAAACACTTGCAGCCCTTCGTCGCGCACGACCTGCTGCAATCCGGAGCACAGCTCGCCGAGCACACGCTGGCCTGTCGCGACAAAACCGCCGCTCAGCGAATGCAGTTCGCGCTCGACCGTGTCGATATCCTGACGCATCAGCGCGCGGTCGATCGACGCGAGCGACGCCTGCGTGACTTGCCGCATCGCGGCTAAAACCGCCGTCGGCAACGCGACAATCTCGGCATCGTCACCCGCCTGCTCGCCAGTCGGCTCGACGTGCGTGTCGACATCCAACGCCTGCGATAACGACGTGAGCGTCACCGGCTTCGCCAATAGCGCGCGAATCCCGGCATCCGCACATCGCTGCTGTTCGTCCGGACCGGCGTGTGCCGTCATCGCGACGATCGGCATCTGCGCATTCCGCTTGTGCATCGCCTCCGCAAGGTTCCAGCCATCGATATCGGGCAACCCCAGATCCGTCAACACGGCATCGAAGCGCGCTCCATCGAATGCGGCCAGCGCCTGCTCGCCGTTCGCGACGATCGTCGCGTCGACACCCAGCTCGCGGAACTGGTCGGCCAACAACAAACGGCTTGCCGGATGGTCCTCGACGGCCAGCACACGCAGCGGCGCGCCGTCCGAGCCGATCAGGCAGCCGCGTTCGATCGCCTGCTGCGCCTCGCCATCGGCACGATGGTCGGCCGGCACTCGTTCGGTCGACGGCAACGGCAGGTCGACGCGAAACTCGCTGCCCTTGCCGGGCTCGCTGCGCACCGAGATCTTGCCGCCCATCGCGTCGACCAGACGTCGACACAACGCAAGGCCGATACCCGTTCCGCCATACCGGCGATGGATCGAATCGTCCGCCTGCTGATACAGGTCGAAGATCGTCGCTTGCGCCGTCTCGGGAATGCCGATGCCGGTATCGACGACACGGAGGTCGACCTGTTCGCGTTCATCGGCCCGATGTCCGTGGGCAGTGACCGTGACCGTCCCCGCGTCGGTGAACTTGATCGCATTGCTGAGCAGATTCCACACGACCTGCCGAATGCGAACCGGATCGCCGACTCGATAGCGCGGCCAGCCCGGCGTGACGTCGCAGACCAGGCTCAGCCCTTTCGCCGTTGCCAGCGGCCTGAACGACTCGACGACCGCATGCAGCAACGCGACACAATCGAACGGCACCGCGTCGATGCGCAACTGCCCCGCCTCGATCTTCGACAGATCGAGCACGTCGTTCAGGATATGCAGCAGCGAAGAAGACGACGAATCGACGACCTCCAGGCGCTTGCGCTGCACATCCGGCAGCGTCCCGCGCTTCATCAGCTCGAGGTTGCCGATCACCGCGTTCAGCGGCGTGCGGATCTCGTGGCTCATCGTTGCGAGGAATACCGACTTCGCCTTGTTCGCCTGATCCGCCGCGCGCCGTGCCTCCTCCAGCGACTGCTCGGTCAGCTTGCGTGCGGTGATGTCGCTGACGGTTGCGAGCAGCGCTTCCGCGCCGCGATACCGGACGCGCGCGATGTTGACGAGCAGATGCGTGTCGGCGCCCGTTCCGATGAGTGTGATCTCGCGATCGACGATCGAACGCTGCCTCACCGGTGCGGCTGCATCGGGTAACTGCGCGAACGTCTGCCAAATCAGCTGTGGCAGCCGTTCGCCGTCGGCCGCGCCGGCCCCGTAGTTCGCCATCGCCGCATTCTGCAGCAGCACCGTGCCGCCCGCCTCGCCGATCAGCGCGAGACCGACCGGTGCCGTGCGAATCAACGTGCGATTGAGCTGCTCGCTTTCCTTCAAGCGCGCCGCTCGGAGATAGGACGGCACAAGAATACGGCGGTTGATCAACACGATGCCGGCAAGCAGGAACAAGAAGCCGAACAGCGCGAGACCGCCGATCTCGAGCAAGCGCGGCACGACATCGCGAAGCACGACGCCCATCGGGTAGACCTGCAGAAGCGTCCAATCGGTGCCGGGAATCGCGTCGCGGATCACGAATTGTCCGTCGTAAATGCGCTGCTCGATCGCTGTCGCGCGATCGCGCGCCAACGCGCGTGCGACGGACGCGATATCCTCGCTACGCGCCGACGCCGACAGCAGCACGCGCCCCTCACGATCGACCACCGCGAGCGCCCCGCCCTGGGGACTTGGGTCGAGCGCGCCGAGAAAGCGTTCCGGGCGCATCTCGTGGATGGCCAGCGTCACCGGCCGAGCGTCGCGGTCCACCACCCAGGTCGCGATGCGAAACACACGGTCGCCCGTGACGGGATCGGCGTCCGGCGGCAGCCAGAACACGACTTCGTCCGGCACATGCTCTGGGTGAAGAGCCGCATCGCGCACGAGCGTCGCGACGTCGGGCCACGTCTGCAGCAGCAGCGCCGGCAACCGAGCGATCCGCTCGGGCGGTGATATGCCCGACTGCACACGCTGCGCCATCGCGACATAGCGGCCGTCTACGCTGATCATGTAGAGCCCGCTTATCAGCGGCTGCGCCATGTTGATCCATTTACCGCTTTCAAACAGCTGCTCGCCCATCGCGAGCAACGGCCCGTAAGCGCTTGCCGGGTGTGTGGTGTCGATGAGGCCCCGTACCGCGTACGTCCGGTTCACGTCGCGGCGCGCTTGAATCAGCAAGCCGTCCCGCTCGGCAAACGCGTCCGACAACACGCGCGTCGGCTGCGCGTGCGCGTCCCACAAACCCTCCGACATCGAGACGAGTTGCTTGAGCATCACACTGTTTTCAGACATACGGACCAGCAGGCGCGACTTCGTCGTCAGAAATTGCGCGCGCATCGCGGCCTGATGGTCGCCCAATTCGGTGCGCGCAACCGCGCCCGCGCACAACAGGATGAAGGCGCCGAGAACCGCGCCGCCGCCATACAGCAAGCGTCGCTGGTAAGCGCGCATCCAGTCGGGATCGAATTGCCTCCGGCTCGCCCGACGATTCGTGCGTGGCAGCCAGTTGTGGAACCAGCGCATGCCGATGCGGCTCAGGGGACCGCTCCGGAGCCGTCCTGTTCCGGCGCCTCGAGCGAACCTTCATGCTTGATCAGGTCGGCGTCCCGCGTGATGCCGAGCTTGCGCATCGCGGCGAGCTTCTGCGCGCTGATGGTCTTCTTGCTGCGATGGAGCCGCTCCGCGATCTCGGTCACCTTGTACCCCTCGCGGAACAGCCGGACGATTTCGGATTCACGCCGCGTCAACGGGTTGCCGCCCGCCTGGTCGGCGTTGTCGAGCAGCGACGCGATCGTCGGCGACAGGTACTGGCCGTGGGCAAATGCCGCATGCACGGCGGCGACGAGATGGGACATCGCATCGGATTTGCTGCAGATGCACCGCACACCGAGCGTCTGCAGCGCGCGAAACACGGCGGGAGAGTTGAGCATCGTGACGGTCACGAAGCGCAGGTCGGGATAACGACGGGACAGGTAGCCGATCAGCGCCTGACCGTCGCCGTGTTCGCTGGACGGCATCACGTAATCGAGCACGAGCACATCGCAAGGCGACGCATCAAGCGCGTCGATCAAGGCAGCGACACTCGGAACGACCGCGACGATCTCGATCGTCGGCATGTCGTTCAGCGTCTGTGCAATACCGTGACCGGTCACCGGATGGTCGTCCGCGACGATCACACGCACCGAAAAC
Organism: Papaver nudicaule; assembly: GCA_023529015.1. Lineage (NCBI taxonomy): Eukaryota > Viridiplantae > Streptophyta > Magnoliopsida > Ranunculales > Papaveraceae > Papaver > Papaver nudicaule. The sequence goes on from JAJJMA010247523.1 coordinate 34,245, forward strand.
TCGTCCATTGAGCGCCCGTGGAATCGCCGCAATGCGGCGCCGCAAAAAAACTTTCCGTGAATACCGTACCCGGCTTCAATTCTATCTCAATAAAGATGGCCTCCGGCATGCGGGCCGACCGGCACACTCGCCGCCGCGACGGCGTCCCGCTTGTCGATCCGTCTCAGTTGTACTGGATGACGAAGTTCAGCGTGGCATCGCCTTTGCCGGCCGTGATCGCGCCGGTCGTGGGCGCGTACTTGGCCGTGGCCGTGAAGCGGTAAACCTCGCCATCCGGGCTGGAGCGGTTCCAGTCCATCGTCAGCGCGTTGGCCTGGGTGAACGGCAGCTTGACACCCTTGTCGCTCGTCAACGCGATGCCGACACCGGCGGCGACGCCGGGCGTACCGCTTCCGGACAAACGCAACAAGCCTGTTGCCGCGTTATCGCCTTCGAAATAGACCTTCACCGGCAGCGGATTGCTCGGCTTGTTGGTTCCGCAAGCGACTTCGAGCGAGAACGAATGCTCCGCCACCTGGCCGCTCTTTATCTGCTGGATGGCCTCCTTGCCCATTTTTACATTGGTGACAGGCGTCGTGGTCTTGCAACCGCCGAAGTAGACGTTGTTCGTCACCTGCGTCGCGCCGTGCCCATTGATATAAAGCCGGAGAACGTTGCCGGCCACATCCTTGTCGGCGTCGTAGACCGCGCTGAAGGCGAGCGATACGGTGCCGCCGGACGCCACGCTCGTCGCCGTTCTGACCAGTTCCACTCTCACCTTGCTCGGTACGTACCAAATGGGGGCACCGCCGCCGGTATTAGACGATCCGTAGTAGGTCAACGGCGGAATCAGCTCTGTATTGCTGAAGCCGACAAACGTGAATCTCACGCCAATGCCGTCCACATTGGTCTTGTAAACGCCTTTGTATCCGGGGACCAGTTGGCCATCCGGCACCGCGATCGAAAAATTGAGATTGCTGTTCCAGCACGCGGTGTAGGCCTGGCCGTCCCAGGACACGTATTGCACTTCGGCGCTAGCCAGCACCCCGCCCACCGGGGCTACCGCGACGTTCATCGTGGCAGGAAATGTCACGTCGAAAGTACGACCGGCCCAGTTGCCATTATTGACGCAGTAGCCGAACGCGGCTCCCGACCAGATCACCGAGCCGGCAACGATTGCCGCCCGGACCCAACGCAGTTTTTTTTCAGACGTTTTCTTCATGTCGATAAATTCCATCAGGGGCAAGCGTGTAACGTGCGTCGCGCGGCGGTTGATGAGCGACGGCGTGGCCGCGCGAAGCGGAACGACGTTCCGCCTCGACGCGACAGAAAGGAACCCGGAATGAGCCTGACGAAGCAACCTCGTTGTTCGTCGCTCCGGATCGGGACGCGTCATTCGCATGCAGTTCATCGCACACCGACGACCGTGCCGGCGCGCACGCAGCTCACCGCCTGCCGCTCGTAGGCCAGCTCCTTGTTCTGCGGCTTCAGCGCATAGCCGATCGTGCATTGCTTGTCGCCCCACCGCACATCGATGCTGCCCTTGTCCTCGATACCGAACACCAGCAGGCGCGACCGGTTGTCCACCATGCCGAGCAGCTTGCCCTTCGCGTCGTACGCCTGCGCACCGAACGGCACGTTGCCGCCTCCGTTCTGGCTCAGCTCGAACTGCACGCGCCGCCCCGACTCCGCCTCGAAACGCGTATTCACGATCGCCCCGCGCGTGGGCACGACCCTCTTCGCGTTGTCGGTGATCTCGGTATGCGTGCCGACGCTCGACGGATCGATGTTCACCCAGTTCTGACGGTACGGCTGCAGGTACGGCACGATCGCGTAGCCGCGCCGGTCGGTGCGCACCGTCGGCGATCCGTCGAACGTCACGTCGCGCACCTTCGGCACCTGGACCACCGCGAACGTCTCGCCGAGCGGCTGGCCGAGCGTGACGCCGCCGCCATGCACGACGACCGAGCCCGATGCACCCGCGTCGAAATGCCGGCCCGCGCGGTCCTGCGTGAAGTTGCCGGTCAGCTTCGCATTCCGCGTATCCCAGCCCGCGCTGACGCCGCCCGAGCCGCCGCCGTCGCGGCTGTAGCCGGCCTGCACGCCGTAATTGACGGTGTTGCTGTCGTTCAGGTAACCCGACACGCCGGTCTGCACGTTGAAGTCGCCGTGGGTCGACGACACCGCGTTCGCGTACAGGCGATGCGAACTCGACGCCTTGCCCAGCGGAATGCTCACGGACACGTTGAACTGCGTGTCCGGGCGCCCGAACGGCCCCGACTCCTGGATGTGCGATGCCGACACGCTGTAGCTGACGTTCCTGTAGCTGTTGCTGTAGCCGACCTGAAAACGCCGGCTGCGTCCTTCGCCGTTCCAGTAGGTCGTGTCGCCGATGCCGGCGAACATCGAGCCGTTGCCGAGCGGCTGGTTGACGTTCACGTCCAGGCGGCTCTTCTGACGCATGAGGCGCGGCCCGTACGTCCGGTCCGTATCTTCGACGTGCTGGCTCAACGTACGGTAGCCGTCCGTCGAATAGCGGTAGCCGACCATCGTGAACGTCGTGTTGGTCGGATACAGCGTCTTCGAATACAGGAACCGCAAGCTCTGCCCTTGCTGCGTGCCGGCCGACGTGCGCGACCGGCTCGTCGTGACGTCCAGCGACATGCCGCCGATGCGCGTGTTCACGCCGATGCCGAGCGCGGCCGCCACGTAGTTGTCCGCGGCGATCACGCCGCCGTAGCCGGTGAAGTTGTCGGACACGCCGTACACCAGCGTGCCCTGCGTGAACTTCGGGCTCGACTGGCCCTGGACCCGATACTGGCCGGCGGCAAACGCGTACCGCAGGCTGCCGCGCCGAACCATCACCGGCAGGTACGAGTACGGCTGGGTGAACCGGCGCACGCGTCCGTCGGCCTCGGTGATCCTGATCTCGAGGTCGCCGTTCGAGCCGCTCGGATAGATGTCGGTGATCTCGAACGCGCCCGGCGGCACCGGCGTCGAGTAGATCACGTAGCCGTTCTGCCGCACTTCCACGATCGCATTGCTCTCGGCAATGCCGCGCACGACCGGCGCGAAGCCGACTTCGCTGTCGGGCAGCATGCCGAGGTCGGTGCCGATCTGCGCGCCGACGAAGCGCACGCTGTCGAAGATGTCGCCGGACGTATACAGCTCACCGGCCGCCACCTTGCTGCGCAGGCGGCGGATATCACGCTCGACGTAGGTGCGGTTGCTGGTGAAGCGGCTGCCCGCACCCGTGGTGCCGGTGAGCGTCGATTCGTTGCGGAAACGCCAGCCGCCGGCATTGAAGCCGTTGCGCAAACCGACGAAGTAATACTCGTTGCTGTTGCCGTGGCTATCGTTGCGGCTGTAGCTGGCCTGATAGTCGCTGTACAGCGCGGGGATGCCGTCGTCCCACAGCGACGGGTCCACGTAACCACGCGAGGTTCGGGACACGTACAACTGCGGAAAACTGATGTTCAGCGACAGCGTATTGGATTCGAACTCCACCGCGGCGCCGTCCGCCACGGCGGGCAGGTCCACGATCGTCGCGTCGTCCGCGCCCGCGGCGATGCGCCCGTCCTTCTCCAGCCGCGCGACGTTGACGCCGGCGGTGCGCAACAGCCCGAGCGTCACCGCCGGCTTGACGGCGCCGTCGGCGTCCGCGCGGAACACGACGTCCTGGCGCTTGACCAGCGTATGGTTCAGGTAGACGTCGACGTCATAGCTGCCGGGCAGCACCGCGCTGCCCTTCTCGAAATAGCTCAGCTCGACCGGCCCTTCGCCCTTGCGCAGAAAGGATTCGTTGAATTCCACCGCGTGGCCCTGCGCCGGCAACACCAGCCCGAGCAACGCAAGGCACGGCGCGCCGATCTGCGCGGCCGTCCAGATATCCCCTTCCTTTCTGACGTTCTCCATACCCTTTCTCTAAGTTGATTCACCTCCCGAACGGAATCGCAAGCGCGAACACGCCCCGCCCCGCGGCACGGGCCCGGGGATAACGAAGATGAAGAGGAATACGATGTATCGAACTGGTCGCGTCAACCAGCGGTGGTGCCGTCGTGCGGTTCGACGGCGCCGTAGTCGTTGATCGATTCGAAGTGAACCTTGACGCCCGCCGCGGCGACGCCGGCCGGCAAGTCCTTGACGGCAAACTGGCGGGTGGCGGACGGCGGCACCATCTCGGCGGTCGCGGCATAAGTCCGGCCGCCGCTTTGCACGTTGACCGACGCCAGCGAGACGAAATAAGCCGACGGATTGCTGACTTCGAGCTGCGTGTGACCGTCGCGTTGCACGAGCTTCCAGCGGAGCTGCGCAGGCGCCTCGTCGACCTTGCCGGGCAGGCCGGCGGGCCGGTAGAAGAACTTGATGCGCTGACGCACGGCGATCTGCAGCGTGTTGTCGTTCTTGGCTTTCTGCGGGATCTCCTGCACGTTGAGCCAGAACACCGACTCGCGATCGGCCGGCAGGCCCTGGCCGTAGTAAAGAACGCGCAGCGTCTGCTGCTTCTCCGCGCCGAGACGGCCGAGCGCCGGCGTGATCGCGAACGGCACGTCCGACGCCCCGTCGCTCGCGTCCATCCATGTCTGGATCATGACGTCGGCCGGCGCGCGATTACGGACCAGAAGTGACGCCTCCTTGCTCGGTGCGGCCAGCACGACGCGGGTTCCGTCGAGCGTGATGCCGGCGAACGAAGCGCCCGAGGACAACAGCAACGAACTGGCCAGGGCCAGCCCGGCAAAGTGGAATCGTTTCATATCGAATGAAATGTCAATGGATGGGCAGGGAGCGAGTCCCCGCCCCGAGGTGGATTATTCGTAGGTCAGCGTGAACGGCAGCGTGCCGTTTGCGCTACCGGCTTCGACTGCGTTGTTGCTCTTCACGTAGCCGGCGCGCAGCGCCAGGTTGGCCGTGTAGGTCGGCGCTTCGGTCGTGCCGCCCTGGACCAGCGGTGCGTCGAACGTTTCGTTGGCGTTCAGGTTCAGCAGCGTGCCTGCGGTGTTGTAGATACCGATGCCCACGCCCTTGGCCGTGCCGGTGGTCTTCAGCAGCTTGTTGTTGTCGCCGTCCACACCCGAACCGCTGGCCGGGTCGAAACGCACCTTGACCGTGTTCAGGCCCTTGCCGGTCGCACCGCAATCGAGGTTGAGGTTGATCGCGGTACCGGCCGCGATGCCGCCGCCGGCGGTGCTGCCCAGCGCGTCCACGCTGACCTTGCCCAGCTTGACGTCGATCGACTGCTCACCCTTGCCACCGCTCACGGACGTGCCGTTCCCCCCCGTGATGCCGCACGAAGCCGCCACGATTTCGCCCGTGAAGTTGATCGTGCCATCCGCGGCATGGGCAGCGTTCATCGCCGCGAATGCGAGACCGGCAGCCGACATCATCATTGCAATCTTTTTCATTTCTAGTTCACTCAATCGTTAAAAGAGAATCTCAAGCGACATCCTTCCGATCGGATACGTGCCGCCACATCTTCAGTAGGACTAAATCAATCAATTTTTACAAACTCTCACCACCTCCCAAAGCTGAAATGAATGAATGGAATCCCCGCCCGTCAGGCAGGACCGGCGTCCCGACCGTACGATTACCGGATCTCGAACTCGCCGATCCCCGTGTCGTTGATCAGATCAAGACAAACCGCATACTTGAGCAGCTCGATATCATTCTTTGCGCCGAGCTTCTTCATCGCGCTGATCTTCTGCGCGCTGACCGTCTGCTTGCCCTTGTTCAGTTGCTTCGCGATCTCGTTGATCGACAATCCGGACAGATAGAGCTGGATCACTCCGATCTCGCGCGGCGACAGCTTCCGATCGCGTCGGTCGCCGCGCGCCTCCATCTCGGCGAGCATGCTTTTGATCGTCGGAGACAAATAGTTGCCGCCCCCGTAACTCGAATGAATCGCCGTGACGATGTGGCCGATATCGTCGAACTTGCTGACGATGCTCGACACGCCCTGCGCCAGAATCGCGCGAATGATCACCGGGTTTTCGTATGTGACCAGAACCGCGATGCCCAGCTTCGGGAACGTGCGCCGCAGGTAGCCGAGCAGCGCCAGACCCTCCATCTGGCCTTTTCCCCGCATCGAATAATCGATGAGCGCTACATCGCAGGCCTGCCGGCCGAGCGACGCAATCAGTTCATCGGGGCTCTTGTACACACCAACCAACTTGATTGCATTCGTGCAGCTTGCGACAAATTCCATCCCCGCCAGCGCCAAAGGCCTGTCATTGGCGAAGATGGTCTGAACGCTGAACTTCTCCATGTGCGTACCCCCGCTTCGCTGCGCTTGCGGCCTTGGTCATTGGCACGTCATCCCTTTCTCCGGTTTCCGGAAGACATCGAGCAGCGATATCGATCTCTTGTATGTAATTGTAAGAATCGGTTACCTCGCGAGATATGAGACACCGTCTCGACTTGCTGTTACAAAAATAAGACTTGTCCTATATTTGACATGTTTTGACAGTCTTCTCGTACTATTTAGAACAAATTCGATGTTTGCTTCGGTCTTGACCGATGTTTTGATCGACGTTTTCTCGTCCAGGCGGACGCGAACTTTTTCCGGCGGCGCGATTCCGATCGTCAAAACAAAAATGCCGTTCAGTTGCTTGACTGAACGGCATCGGGTTTATCAAACCACCTTTTCTTCGCGCTTACGACCCCCACACCTGCATCTCGTCGAGCGAATACCCCCACTGCGTCGCGCGCTTCGTGCCGAGCATCCGCACGTAACGACCGCTTCCGTTGAGATTCGGCAGCGTGACGTGGCCATATGAAACGCCGTTGCTCGTCGAGTAGATCGTCGTCCAGTTCGCGTTGTCGTTCGACGTCTGGATCTGGTAGACGAGCGCGCCCGCGTCCCAGTACAAATCGACGTGATCGATGTGCTTCACCGCGCCGAGATCCACGGAAATCCATTGCGGATCGACGCCCGCGCCTTCCGGCGAATTCCAGCGCGTGCTCGTCGTGTTGCCGTCGAACGCCTTGTCGGGCGTGAGCGACGCGTTGTAGCTCGCCGACGCGGCAGCCGGACGCCCTTGCGACAGCAGTGCGGGCTGCGCGGCGGCCGGGCCGCCGTAGTAGCTCGACCCGAGCTTGGCCTTGGTCGTATCGGCATTCACGCCGAACTGCGACAGGCTCCAGCGCTGGCCGGTCGTCACGTCGCCGACGTAGAGCTGATAACCGCCCGCCGTCGTCGACGAGAAGAACAGGTAGTTCGTGCCGCTCACCGGCGCCGGATCCGAGTTGTTGCTCACGCAGTCGTTGAGCGACAACGCGTTCGGCGTCGACGCCGGGTCGGCGGTCTTCGAATAGATCTGGTCGGCCGCACCGCTGTCTTTCCAGCGTGCGTAGAACACCATGCCGTCCGCGCGCACGATCGGGTAGTACGTCTGCAGCCCGGCAGGATGATCGAACACGGCGGTCGCGCCGGTCGCGATCGTGCGCTTCATCAGCCCCATGTTCGAGCCGGTGCCGGTCGCGTAATAGACGGCGCTCGAATCCGGCGCGAGAAACGGCATCGAGTATTCGGCGCCGGCCGGCGCGTTCGTCAGGCTCACGACCGACGTGAACACCGGGCCCGCGCTCGTGTACGACAGCGTGGCCTGCTTGACGTCGCCGTTCTGCTTGAACACGAGGGTCTTGCCGTCCGCGCTGAATTTCGGGTCCTCGTTGCGCGTGGCGCCCGTGCTGTTCGTCAGGTTGACCGGCGGCGTGCCGGCGCCGAGCTGCAGCATGAACACGTTCCATGCGCCGTTGCTGATGCCCATGAACGCGAGCCACTTGCCGTCGGGGCTGAACACGCCGTTCATCGGATCGGTGATGCCCCACGTGCTCTTGCTCAGTTGCGTCAGCGTATGGGCCGAGAAGTCGTAGAGGAACAGCTGGCTCGTGCCGTCGCCGTAGTTGACGTAGCTGTGATAAACGAGCTTGCCGGTCAGCGCGGCGGGAAACGTCGCGTTCGGCTGGGCCGCGGGATTGCTGATGCAGGCCGCCGTGGCGGCGCCGCTGAACAGGTTGAGGGCGATGCCGGCCACCAGGCCCGCGATGAGGGTCTTCGATTTCACGCTGAATGATTCCGGGTAAGGTAAGGAGGACGCCGCAGACAAGGTCCCGCGCGGGACGCGCGGGGGCCACGGATCCGCCGCCGGGCAGCGTGAACTCCGTATCGTTCGGACATCGGGAACAAAGCTTGCGAGAGCATGCCTGCTCGTCAGACAAAAGAAAAGGATCACAGCCGTTCAAAATCATGCGGATCAGCGATTGGGGCGCAATGGCGCGCGACCGGTGCCGTGCTACTCTTTTTTCAGCAAGGCCCGAGCGGCCGGAGGGCTGGCATGAAGCGATATGCGGCGCTGGCACAGACGATCGCCGACGCGATCCGGCGCGGCGACCTGGCGGCCGGTGCGCGCATCCCCACCGTGCGCGCGGCCTGCCGCGCGTATCGCGTGAGCCCGTCCACCGTGTTTCGCGCGTACTACGCGCTCGAAAGCGAGGGCCTGATCGTCGCGCGTGCGCGGTCCGGTTATTTCGTTGCGAACCTCGAAGACAAACACGTACGGTTCGGCCACGATCCGCCGCGCAAGCCGGCCGCCGCGCCAACCGCCGACGACGATCCGCTGTTCCGCCTGCTCGACTCCCTGAAGTGCGAGGACATCGTCCCGCTCGGCTCGGCATTCGCCAGCTATTCGCTGTTTCCGATGAGCAGCCTGTGGCGCAACGTGGCGTCGGCGGCCCGCAGCATGGACCGCACGAAGCTGCTGTCCGGCTTGCCGCCCGGCAACGACGCGCTGCGCCGCGAGATCGCGTTGCGCTACCTGAACGCGGGCGCGGCCTTGCCGCTGGACGAGATCGTCATCACGACCGGCGCGCTCGAAGCGCTGACGCTCTGCCTGCAGGCGCTGACGCGCCCCGGCGACATCGTCGCGATCGAACGACCGGCATTCCACGCGGTGCTGCAGGCCGTGCAACGCCTGCACCTGAAGGCCGTCGAGATTCCGGTCGACCCACGCACCGGCCTCGACCTCGACGCGCTCGCCGAGGCGCTCGACACGCATCCGGTGCGCGCCTGCTGGTTCATGACGTCGTTCCACAACCCGACCGGCGCGACGTTGACCGACGAGCGCAAGCGCGCACTGATCGACCTGCTCGCGTCGCGCGGCGTGCCGCTGATCGAGGACGACGTGTACGGCGAACTGCATTTCGGATCGGCACCGACGCGCCCCGCGAAACTGTATGACGACAGCGGACTCGTCCTGCATTGCGGTTCGTTCTCGAAATGCCTCGCGCCCGGATTCCGGATCGGCTGGGTCGCGGCCGGACGCTACGTGCGGCAGATCCGGCAGGCGAAAGGCGCGAGCGCGCCGTCGGCGGACGTGCCCGCGCAGATGGCGATTTCGAGCTACCTGCGCGACGGCGCATACGACCGCTTCCTGCGCAAGCTGCGGCGCAATCTCGCCGCGCACCAGGCGCAACTGCTTGCCGCCGTTCGCGCGTATTTTCCGGCCGGCACCGAAGTGTTCGCGCCCCGCGGCGGGTATTTCCTGTGGATCGAACTGCCGCCGCGCGTGGATGCGATGCACCTGTTCGGCGATGCGATGGAAAACGGCGTCAGCATCGCGCCGGGGCCGATCTTCTCCGCGACCGGCGGATTCCGCCGCTATCTGCGGCTCAACTACGGAAGGCCGTGGACGCCGGCCATCGAGCGTGCGATGGAAACCATCGGGACGCTCGCGGCCCGGCAGCGGCACGACGGTTAGCGCGGCACTTGCGGATCGCGACTACCGACGTGCGCCTTGCGTTTCGCGCGCGAGCGACAAAGAATGAAGCGGAAAGCAGTCGCGGACGAACGTGCTCCACGCGTCCGATGTTATGGAGAATCACATGAGCACCGCATGCGAACGACAGTCGACGGCGCGCGCTCCGCTGGATGGTGGCACGCGCGGATCGATTGGCGAGTACGGAACAATCACGATCGTCGGCGATCGGTCGTGTCGTTAACGGCGCCTGCCGCTTCGAACGATGCGAGTCCTCCCCAACCAAAACGTTCGCGCACGCGACGCGTGGCGCGCCGTGCTGAACACGCGCGCCGACTCGCGGCATGCCGCTTGCTGCCGCTGCAGGGAATGCGGCTTCGTGGCGTTCCGCGCACTCGAGCACTGCCCTGTCTGCGGCCAGTGGAACTGGCCGTTCGATCCGATTCGCCGCGCCTCGGACGACGCGCACGCCACGCAGGCGCCGCGGTCCTTCCATACGTGGTCGTCGCGCGTCGCGCGTACGCTGCGCAACGCGGCCTTCCGGCGGCCGCGCGCATCGAGCGCGCCGATCCTGAGTATCCTGACGCTCGTGCTGCTGGTCGGCGGCTACGTGATGGTCGACCGGACGTGCAAGGCCGATCCCGTTTGTCGCGGCTCCGGTACGCCTGCCGCGTCGGCGACCGAGTCCGGTCTGCATGCATCGACCGATCCAGCGCCGCCGGTGTTGCCGGTGCCCGTCTATCCGTTTCATTCGACTGACG
>JAJJMA010247548.1:0-41226 GCA_023529015.1 Papaver nudicaule
TCTCCGACTCCTCCATATACTCGGGAATCTAACAGTTCAGCAACTAGACAAGGCGATAAAGGATTAGGAAATGTAATATACATTATCTTATTCCAGGAATTTAAATTTATATTTTGTTTTGTGTACGTGTTCTCTTTATGATGTTCGTATGTCATGTATTTATGCAGGGCATAGAATGTGAACTTTGGTCTAGCTATAGGGAAAACATCGTTGCTAGAGGTACAGCTTTTCTGTCTGATGCCAAAAAGGTGATAGTGCATGGAGTAGAAGTGAAGATCTCTTGCTTCAGAGTCCAGGTTAATGAAGTACTGAATGAAAATCTCCCAGTTCCAATACCCTGCTCAGAAAACGTTAGGTGAGGCTAAGGGTAGTTTCATCCCTTGGCCCAAAGCTGAAACCGCATTTCTTCAGAAACCTCAGGTTAGTTGCTTTGCTTGGCTTCTTTTTTCCATCGAATAATTTTCTACATCAATCTGCCTCATCCAGCTTGTACTCAGAAGTATGTTAGGCATAGATATGTTGAATCAAACCCACAGTAGTTTAGGTAACTAATATATGCTGCCAACCCTATAAATCTCGAACGCTTACAAATGATTTTAGCTGTGTCCTCGTAGGACCAGTGTACGTGAATCCTAAATCTTACTGATCAGGCGACTCTACAAAAATTGCGTTAACCAAATTTTCTGCAACAGATTGAAAGTTCTAAAGAAGCAGATTCAGCTACTCGAATGGAATCTCAAAGTGTAGAGGGTGTAAAATGCAACATCTTCTTAGACACTAGGGCAAACGTTCTCGCCAGAGGAAAAGCTTACTGGTTTGAGGGGAAACGGAAACTGAATGGATCACAGTCACAGGTTTCGTGCTACAAGATCTTCGTGTCGGAAATAGTAAATGGAAAACACTGTTTAGCCATTCCACACAGGGATATTAAGACTCTAGATGATGCTCGCGGAAAGTATATTCTTTGGCCCCAAAGCTTCACCTAGCTTTTTTCTCCTGAGGTTAGTTGTAATGCGTTATGTGTTCTTTGTTCGCTGAATGTTTCTTTACATGAATCAGAGACACAGATGCTAGTGTGAATTAGAGTACCTAATAAGTAGAGATATGTGGAACCTGTTTGATATAGTTGTACAACCATTTTTCCTGTTTATTCAGATGGCCAGCCAATCCATATTGGATTTGGGAATACATATTACAAGAATCCTAACCATAACCTAAAAAAAATGCAGCAGGTACCTAAACGAAATGATGTGCTGCAGAAAGAGAGTCAAAAAGCTGATCAACTTGAGAATGGTTCTCATAGTACAAAATCCCAATCTGGGCCACCAGAGAAGACTAAGAAAAAGGTACACAATTCATTCTAACTTACTGTTACATTGTTGGAGAATTACTTTTCCTGCTTCTTCTCATGACCAATGAGTCCATGTCGGGTTCGAATATATGCTACTCTTCCCTCTTGCTGCAGGTTACAAAAACTGGAGTGCTGCAAAAAGATAGCCAGGAAAAAGGAGATCGACTAGCTGGAACCGGTTCTCGGGGTCCAATATCTCAATCTGGGCAACCAAAGAAGGCAGTCAAAGTAGTCGGAGCACCAAGGGTTTCTGAGATTTCGCCAACTCAACAAAAATTGGTATTTGTTATTTTACAGGCACTGATTGAATATATACATATTTTTTTATTATAATTTTCATATGCCATATATTTCTGCAGGGTAAAGAGTGCAGAATTTATGAAGATTCTAAAGGGAACCCCGTTGCTAGAGGTAGAGCCTTTAGATCACCAGGAAAACATCATTTAATTGAAACAGGTGCAGATGTTGACTGCTTTGCCGTCGAGATCGATGAAGTATTCGATGGAAACTACAGTTTACCTGTACAAGCTGAAAATTTTGTGAAATTAAAAGGTGCCGAGGGCTCAGTCATTCCTTGGCCAAAGTCTTTGACTTTTGGTGTTAAGGTTGGTTGCTTAGCTTGTTTGCTTTACTCTTGAAAACATTTATTTAATAGTTAGTCAATCTACGTTTATGCTGATAAGGATATGAGTGCCTTATGCACAAAAATAAAGATGAACCAAGAATGATTGTGAAAATTACAGAACTCAAGATATGAGGTTACCTAATTGATTATGACTCAGTTAAGCTGTGTGCAGCCTTCATTACAATTTGGTACAGTTACTGTTGGAAAATAATTTTATCCTTGTCTTCGCATGACCAACGAATTCACGTTGGATATGCATGAATCCTGAATATTACTCTCTTGCTGCAGGAAACTCCAGAGTCTTCTCCAAAAAATCCAAAAGAGCACGGAGTACCTGTTAAACATACTGACAAGCTTATTTCTGCGGAGCTAAAAGAAGATGACCAAAGAAAATGGGATCTACCAAAAGACCATGAGATACAACAATCAGCAGCCAAACAGCATGTCGAGAGTCAACGAGAAACACAAGTACATAGTGTGACTGCAAAGGAAAAAATCCCAAAGGGGGCCCGCAAGAGGGCCATGACAGAATATCAAGTTCCAGATGGTAGCCAGAGGTGTACCAGGAACCAAGGCAAGAGGCATCAACAAAATTGTAGTCCACTGGATGTGGAGAACCCAGCATTTAACCCAGCATCTAAAAAACAGAAGCAAATACGAGAAACACAATAATGTTTTAGATAGATGGTGAGCAAACTTTGATAGCAAAGTCCAAACATTTTATCTTGCAAGCTTGTATTTGAACATAGTTTAGACATTTTCTTTTTTCATATCATCACAGCAATAAAAATGATTGTGTTCTAATTTACATTTGTGTAAAAGACGGGTTCGGGTTAGGGTTCGGGTTATGAGATCAAGTCTCTTACCCAAGACGGCACCCGGAAAAATGGGCATATAAATGAACGGCCATTAGATGCATCTTAACGGCCATAAATTCATCAAATTGAACGGCCTTAAATGCATCTAAATTGACGGTCGGAAATCCATCTAAATTGACGGTCAAAAACCCATCGAATAAGAAAAAAATGGTAATAATTGAACGGCTGAGGTTCCATCCCAATAATACAATTGAACGGTTCCTAGTGGAACACGTGGACGGCTGGGAACACATCCTGTTTGACGGCTGAGAATCCATCATTTATCCTCAAAATTCGCCCGAGATGAACGGTTCCCACAGCTACACGTGGATGGTGGTAGATCAAATATTAACGGTATCCATGACTACACGTGGATGGTGTAAGATCAAATATTAACGGTATCCCTGGTTACACGTGGATGGTGGAAATCAAATATGAAGGGCGAGAGATGCACCAGAGATTGCACTCGTTCGCGTGGCTAAATAAACACTTTGCGTGTCTTAAGTGCAGTAATAGGCCACATGAGAAGCAATTTCTCGAGGCTAAAGGGAAGCAACAGCCACGAGTGATGCAAGTTCACGAGTCTAAAGGGTAACAACAGCCACATGAGAAGCAAGTTAACGATTCTAAAGGGTAGCAACAACAACGTGATTTCGAACAACACTTGGGAAAAGCTGCGGCACCATGGCGGCTTTGTCACGCGAATTATAGCCGAAGGCCACACGAAATTTCGCGTTGCGGAAAAGGTAGTCTAAAAACACGCTATTACTTGCCACGCGACGAGCATTTGTGATTGGCGTGACCTAAACCATACGGCCACGCCAATCTGGCGTGGCATCAGACCAGATTTGTACTAGTGTACTCCAGCTATTGCCACTACTACTATTTCAGGTTACAAGAGTGGGGGTCACATTAATAGGGGACCATGTGAGAACAATTCCCAAAGCAGAAATGGGGCAGTATCTGAGACTGTTGCTTGTGGTATGGGTGCTAAAAAAGCAATTGATCAGCTTAATAGCAAAATTATATTGAAAAAGGAGGGGATGCCGAGATACACCACCAACTTTTAGTTTTCGTGAACCTAGTTGATTTCGGTTGTTTGAACTTTGAACGATCTCACAAATCAATATTCAAACAACAACCTGAGTACAGTTCAGAGAACCGAACCCTAACAAGAACGTGGTTCTTGTAGATCTCAACAGAGATGGATTCACTCAAAGGTTATGAATCAACAAACTTGCAATTACTTCAATTATATAGATCATAAATAATATAATGCGGAAGGGAAAAGTAATTGTTAATACATAAATATCGCTAGCCTAGAAGCCATGATCAAGAAACAAGGAAGCCCGACGGACAAGGGGAAACGAAGTATGAAATCATCCCGAGGTACGCTACTGCGGAAACCAAAAGGATGAAGGAAGGCATCACCGACTCAAAGCACGTTCCAAACGACCACATCAACATTTTATAGAGTTACATAAGACTAGGGGCACGCGTTAATACATGGCTGGATCAGACAGCGGTGAAAAGCAGCCTAATGGATAAGAATTAGGACATCGAGAACATCAAAAGATCTGCACAGTAAAGATATACACCATGAGAAAGGTGTCAACATGCGAATGGATAATAAGGACGGTGCACAGAAACCAGCTGTCATCGAAGATCATCAAAGAATAGAAGAAACGAGGTATAGCAAAGAGAAGCCTTCACCGAGATTTGTTATAAATATCCCTCCACACCATGGAAGCAGGGGGTTGATGAGATTACAAGGGGACATACTATAGCTAAGAAATCTTCTGGAATCAGGAGACCAGAATACTTGGTATAACCCCCATACTGTATTGAATCGAGCTAGATAGAAGAAAAAGAACTCTTTATGATGTTATTGATATATTTTAGTGATGTGATTTGATTATAAGGAGATGAAACACTTTGTTGTGGATCCAACTCATTTAGCTCGTCTTTAATATTATCTCCCGCCCTTGAATTTCCGATGAGCTCATAAGATCGTTGTTCCATTCATTGGATACGAGGAAAGCGAGGATCCTAGTTAAATCTTAGCATTATCGTCATTAATCTTAAAATCTTATGTAAGTATGATATGGGAAAATTAGTATCAACAGTAATGCAAGACACCAGAATTTTGTTCACGAGGAAACTGCAAACCTAGCAGAAAAACCCCGGGACCTCGTCCAGATGTGAACACCCTCAGTATTAACGGTATACAGACGTTAGCCTACTCTCAGACTTCGGACTAGACTGTATCGAGACTGAATTCACCCTACAAGTAATTTAGCTACCAATGTGCTCCTACGTCTCTTGGCTCCCGCAGAAACCTACGTACTTGATTCCCCTAGATGACGTCCTTTACAGGCCTAGGAGTGGCTCCACTTCCCTTCGTGAAGACTAACGCTACCCTGCCTCTAACAGGACGCCTAAAAGTATCAAAGTAATTAAACGAGAACACGATTGTGATTTCCTTTAGACTTAAAGTCAAGGTTAATGGAAATATGTTTGTTGAATAGGGCTTTAATATAGCCTAAACAACTTTACATCCTAACGCTTGACGAACTTAGTATTAAACCTAGTTCGTGAATATGTGTTAAGGAACTTCTAGGGTTTACGATACAAGATCTACCTTAGGAAGTTTTTATCAAATCTTGGTCGTGATAAGATTGAAAATATTCAATCGACCCAAGATACAGGATCAGGAATTTTACTTCCGCCATGTGCTTCACGATCCTCAAGTATTTCAATAGTCGTAGTCCAAAAGGACTTCGAGATGACGACCAACCTTTATGCAAGGATACACAGATGTGTAGAGGATTGAGATTGTATCTTGCAGAAGGTCATCTATTTATAGTGATCACCAAGGGAGGCTTTGCTTAAAGTTTAAGCAACCTTGAGTAGGGCTCAAGCAAGTTCCGGAACTAGGAAAGTCTATAGCTTGAATACCCGTTCTCAATCTTCTATTAACTTTGGACTAGGCCAATACTTAAAGAAGACTCAACCTTGATTTGAAGGTTTGCGACTTTTGGTCCAAATCATGTTTGAACATCGCTTGCGACTTCTGGTCCATATAATAGTTTGAACATCGCTTGGATTAAGTAGTTGAATTCCATGGGCCAAGTAATGACAAGTCCGAGAACTAATGTCTAGACCGAAAACTTCAAGATATGAAATTTGGAAGTTTTCTCATGGCTTATATGTACGCGTTCATAGAGCTATCAAAAGGAGTTCAGGAGAATTCAGGAGAAATCTGTGAACTCGTATGTACGCGTTCATGAACGCGTTCATACAGACCCGTTCGTTCTGTGTAATGCCTTTAAGAAACAGATGTACGCATTCACCATTGAGGTCATTTCAAGAGACAATTCAACATACTCTACCTATACATAATATCACGAATGTGACAAATGCAAAGGTGAAGACTCCTAGAATACCTTTGGATCATATAAACAACATCATAGACTATTGATATGATAGAAATGGTAAATACGATACAGAAAGGAAAACCTTTCTAACCTTTAGCGAGGACGTTATGATATATCAAGTAGTAAGCTTCGGTCTTCGTCTTCAGCGGTCTTCGTCTCGATTACCTAAAACTATCCTAGTCCGAGGTTGTAGAGTAAACTTATCAAGGATTGTGTTTTTGTTACCTAAACTTGACAACTGACTTGAGATAGCAATATCAGTGGGTTCAACCGAGCAATGCTCTAACAATATCCCCCTTTGTCAGTTTTAGTGACAAAATCAATTTTACATATGGATTCAAAAAGTAAAATCTTTTAGCCCTAACCATAATGTACTTGATCTTCTTGTAATCTTCAGCGTCTTCAGATAAGAGGGTTCCTGCAAGTGAAGATTCAAGGTAGAGATGATACAGGTGTATCCTAGTCTCTTTAGGAACTTAGTCGACCCCGAGTTAATTGAGGGAAGAACTCTATTTAGGAAAGGATTCCTATATAGAGAAGGATTCTTTATAAAGAAGGATTCTTAGATTAGGAAATAGATTCCTAGGAGGTTTTGGGGAAACCCGAACCACTATATATAGAGGTGCCTAGCGCATAGCTTAGGACACCGGAACACCGTAGGCATCTAGTAAATCTAGAGAAGAAGTTTGTGAGGTAATCATTGTATTGCAAAAGCAAGCTTAGTAGATTGTGAGCGTGAAAGAGAGAATTGTAATATTGTCTTGTTCATAATCTAGAGAAGATATCTTTCTTCGTAATTCTGTCCTTCTGCTACGTTTTACCTATCTTTCGTCTATAGTTATTTTTAATTCCGCCCTAATAACTCTAGTCATCAAGAGTACAGAGATTATACGTATCAACTTGGTATCAGAGCTTAGTTAGCTCCTTTTAGGGAAGTACTGTGGTTTATGGTCTTCACTAGATCACTCTACAAGAAGCTTGGTGAGTTACTCGTAAAGCAGGAGGACGTTAAAAGGACAAGGAACCCTAAGATGAAGACAGGTGAATAACCTAAGGGTGATGAAACTCCGAAGACTACTGAGGAGAAGGTAGCTACGCTACAAACAAACATGAAGTTAATTCAAGATACTCTTAAAGAGTTGAAGGAATGTATTCTTTCCAATACACCCGAGCCGAAGAAAAAGAAGAGTAAGACTCCATCTGAGGTTGCGGATGATGAGGAAGAAGAAGATGAACCAGAGGATGAGGAAGAAGAAGATTTAGGGGATGGAAAAGAAACCAAAGAACCTAAAGAAACCAAACCTCTTGGTAAGAAACAGAGTAATCTGAAAATCGATTTCCATGTTGAAATTCCACACTTTGATGGGAGTATCGACGTAGAGAAGTTAGATGATTGGATAGAGCGTCTAGAGACGTATTTTTCCTTTGACAAGTTCAATTCAGGAAGAAAGATTGCTTATGCGACATTGAAGCTACAAAAGCATGCTCTTATATGGTGGAAGGCTTATAGAAGACAAAACCAGGGAGCATTGTCGTGGAAGAAGTTCAAGGAAGTCATAAGGAAACAGTTTTATCTGGTTGGCTACCTTGAGGAAAGATGGCTCAAGTAGTACAACTTGAAGCAAGCATACAACCAGTCCGTGCAAGAATATACTTCAGAATTTCAGAATCAAGCTATGGATCTAGATTTGGACTTAGGAGATAATTCTATCTATATGAAGTACACCTCTGGGTTCCATGAGTATATACGGAAGGAGTTGAAGATGTTTTTAGTCGATACTATCGCTGAAGCAAGTGTAAAAGCCCATGCCATTGAAGGTAGGCTTAAGAAAACTGACTCTAAGGGAAACCCGAAGGTGAAATCTGAAGGTACCAGCGTCAAAGGAGGTGAAAGAAGCAAAGACGAAGGGAAGTTCAATGACAGAGGAGGTTTGTCTTGCACACATTGCAAGCAAACAGGGCACGTAGTAGACAAGTGTTGGGAGAAGCATCCTCATCTTAAGCCAAGAGGGATACAGAAGAGAGAAGCCAAGAAGACCACACTAGTTGCTCAGACTCCAAAAGAAGTTCAAGGACTGACAGAACCTAACTCGAAGCTTTCTCTTATGACGGGAGCAAAAGAAGGACCTACAAGAGATGATCCTAGGGAAAGACTCTTCATTGTGAAGATGCAAGTTAAGACAACATTGGTTGATGTCGTTGTTGACCCGGGAAGTCAGAAGAATTTACTTTCAAATTATTTGGTACAAAAGCTAGGTTTGAAGACATTCAAACATCCAAATCCATATCCGTTAGGATGGCTCCAGAAAGAAGGAGGGTTACAAGTTTCGCAGCAGTGTACGTTCAAGTTTGCTCTAGATGAGTCCTACATTGACGAAGTTACATGCGACGTGGTACCTTTGGATGTGTGTCAAGTTGTACTAGGAAGTCCTTATTTATGGGATAGATATGCTACTCTATATAGAAGGGAGCAGAAGTATACCTTTGAGAAAGAAGGTGAGACTTATGTAATTCGGGCTATAGAGACTCCCCTTGTAGGAGCAAGCCTGATTACAGCCACTCAGGCTAAGCGGTTGGTGAATGATAGTACAAAGTTTATTCTCCTTGTGATCCGTTCTCTAGAAGAGAAGCCGAGTAGAGTTTGTTTGACTACTTTGTCTAAACAACAAGAAGACGACCTAGATAGGTTGAAGTTGACATATGAAGATTTGTTTTCAGAAATCAAGGGGTTACCACCAAAGAGGAGTGTAGAACATGAGATCATGTTGATGGGAGAAAGTTATCTACCTAATGTAGGGCTCTACCGCACATCCGTGGAAGAATCCGAGGAGATAAAGAGACAAGTCTTAGAACTTCTAGAGTTAGGAGTTATGGATAGATGACATGATGGATCAATTGGAGATTGCTCGAGTCTTTACAAAGTTGGATCTTAAATCTGGTTATCATCAAGTGAGAGTGCGAGAAGATGATACATGGAAGACTGTTTTCAAGACCAAACAAGGCTTGTTCGAATGGTTGGTGATGTCGTTTGGTTTGTGTAATGCTCCAGCGACGTTTATGCGTTTGATGAATGATTTGTTACGACCCTTTATAGAAGATTTTGTCATTGTTTACTTGGATGATATCCTCGTATATAGCAGAACTTGGGAGGAACATCTAGTTCACGTTGAGAAGGTATTTCAAGTGTTACATGAAGGCCAGCTGAAATTGAACGAAAAGAAGTGTGAGTTTGGAAAGGAAGAGTTGGTGGTGGGAAACGCAAGATTGATCCAAGGAAGGTTGAGGTGATCACTAAGTGGCCAATACCTAGCACGGTGACTGAAGTCAGAAGTTTCTTGGTGTTGATGGTGGTTTTTGGCGAGGAGGTCACAGGAGTAATTTCGCATCAATTTCTGGCGTTCTGGAATAGCTCGAGATAAGGTATGGATTTATTTTATAGTAGGGATAAGGTATTTTGGTTGCATTTAGCCATACTTTGATATCTCACGACCCTAGCCTAGTAGCATGGTCTATATCCCTAGCCTATACGTAAAAATACCTAAGCACGTGCATTAGCCAAGCTCATGCCCGAGCCAAAACCCTAGGTTATTCACGCCATCTCCCTCCCTTGGCCTCTTGGCCTAAGCTTAGTCCCGCCTAGCTTAGGCCGCCAACACCTTTGGCCACCTTTCCTCTTGGCCTAAGCTTAGCCCCGCCTAGCTTAGGCCGCCAACACCTTTGGCCACCTTTCCTCTTGGCCTAAGCTTAGCCCCGCCTAGCTTAGGCCGCCAGCACCTTTGGCTACCTTCCTCTTGGCCTAAGCTTAGCCCCGCCTAGCTTAGGCCACCATTGCTTGGTTTTTATTCTCGTGGCCTAAGCTTAGCCCCGCCTAGCTTAGTCCCCGCCATTACTTTGGCTCTCTTTCTTTCGGCCTAAGCTTAGCCCCGCCTAGCTTAGCCCGCCATTAGCTTTGGCCATCTCCCTATGGCCTAGCTTAGTCCCCGCCAATGCTTCACGCCCCCTCTCTTTGGAGGCCCAAGGATAATCCCTGCCCTAGCCTTGGATGTCCATACTTCTAGCTTGCCCTAATCTTGGATATCCGTGTCTTTGGCGTGCCTTTGCACTTGGGTGCCCATGCCACCTCCTCGACTTAATTATGGATATCCATGTTATTGCCCTGGCCTAATTTTGGAGCCCCATGACTTTGCCTTGGTCAAATCTTGGAGGCCCGAAGTCAGGGCGCGGCTGAATCTTGGTGGGGGCTTACGGTTTTCCCTCATTGTGCTCACGCAAGAGCCATGAGATCTTCTTCTCCCACGGGCTCTAGTTGCCCCCTTGAGGCTAGGATATATTCTTTTCTAGCTTCCCCTCTACTTATGGGTCCCACTGATCCAAATCCTAGAGGATTATGGATTTTACTTAGTCCATAATACTCTAGTTTCCTAATCAAATTCGGAAATCTGACAGTTCTGCTCACGTATTTCTCCATGGCGTGATTTATACAGCCCAATCCGTAAGGAATTAGGAGATGCTTCCTTCACGAAATATTTTCCTATGTGAATTTCCTATAACATACTAAAAATTCAGATTTTTATCTAATATAGGCTGGCCTAGCCGATTTTACGAATGAACAACATGCAAACTGTACAGTAATCTGAAATAACATAAATGTTATTGTTCATCCTTTGAGCCTTATACCTAAATTCTTAATAAGATTATCATACCATATAACATGGCTTATTATGATCATCATGGCCTATCTTTAGGTCTTATATTGGCAATGCTTATGCATTCTTGATGATGGCTACGCTGTGATAGCATCATTCGTCTGTTTTTCCTGATTATAGACTTGCTTCTATAAATCAGTGCTATAATTCTTAATCATGGCTCATGGCTATGACTTATATTATTTTAGACATTCATATGTCTTCATTACTCAGAGAATTGGTGCATTACATGCCACAAGCCAATTTCTCATATTTATGGCAAAACCGAAAGTCGTATTTGTTTGACTGTTGCCACAGAGAGTTGCTGAAATCCTCTCAGTCTAATTGGCGATTGCATAGCTCAATCCTTAGACTTACCTTATCTTATCTAATGGCGGTTGCTAGCTCAACCCTTAGATTTATCTCATTGGTTTAAATGGCGATTGCCCGGCTCAATCCTTAAACCAAATCTCAAAGAGATATTCAAAGCTTATCGCTTAATCTCTATCTTATCGCAAAGTCCTGAGTTTACTAAGTAATTGGTACGACTTACACTTAGTCATCTTTGACTTAACAAATCTTAACAAATCTTATCAAATCTTACGAGAATCAAGTAAGTTACATGGGGGGATATTCTTTTAGGGTTTTGGTTTGGCGGTCTACGGCACGTGTGATTGCAACGGCTCAATCACTCAACGGGAAAGAAACTAAGTCGTGTGAACGTTGCTGAGAAGATGGGATAGAGAAGTGGGCGGTTCATTCTTCCCTAATAATAGGCGCAAGACTTTCCCCACTCACTCCACACTCCCACTCTTCCACTTCTTCCACTTCTTACGAGATCAGTTGGAATTCTATTGCTATAAATAGGTCACTCGACCAGTTTGGAAACAACAAGTTCTCCAGCAAGAACAAAATAGTTTAATTCAGTGCAAGTTTAATCAATCAATCTCATCGATCATTGATTAACTCTTCTCATTCAGCATTCAATATCTAGTGAGAACTGAATATTCAAACTTCTTTAGCAATTCAATCATCAACATCACAGAAAATCATAGCAATTCTCTGATCTCATCTTTCTCTGCTTCCCTCCCTAAACCAACCCTAAAATCCTCTTCTTGTAACTGAAGCAATACTCGAACGGCCATTTCTTGGTTTAGGCGAGTCTTGTTCGATCTTGACCTCTCGAATTCATTACCATCTTTTATTACATCATCACACTTCATACTTTACCCTCTAAATTCTCTTTATTGTTTTACACCTAAAACACTTGGGAGCTTGCACATACTTGCGCAAGTTTATTAAGCATTTTTCTACTATTGCTGGGCCACTACATGGTATGACGGGGGCTAGGGCAAAGTTTGATTGGCAGCAGACCCATGAAGACGCTTTTCAGTTACTTAAGAAGAAGATTTCAGAAGCACCGGTATTAGTTCTGCCTAATTTACAACGTACTTTTGAAGTTGAGTCAGACGCTTCTAACTATGCTTTGGGAGGAGTGTTGCTGCAAGATGGTAAACCAGTGGAGTACCATTCAGAATTGTTCTCGGGTGCTATTAAGAACTATCCACCTTACGACAAGGAATTCTATGCCTTGTATCAATGTGCTAAACATTGGAGAGTGTATCTCTTAGGTAAAGAAGTGGTAGTGCATTCGGATCATAAACCATTGGAGTATCTACATGCACAAACCAAGTTACAACAAGCCCGACACATGAAGTGGATGTCCTACTTGATGGCATTTCATATAATCATCAAGTACAAGAAGGGAGTAACAAACAAGTTGGCCGATATGTTGTCAAGACCGCCAGTTAGCTTATTGGTGGCTATGCGGATTCAGCCAATTGTTCCTCAAGAGTATGATGAGTCGTATGCATCCAGTAAAGACTTCAAGAAGGTGTTAGAGAAGGTAAAAGGTGGTTTGAAAGGTGAGTTTGAACTCCGAGATGGGTTATTATACAAAGGTCAGTTGTTATGCATTCAAGAAGATGGAGATCGTTTACAATGGTTGAGAGAAGTACATACATCTCGAGTTGCTGGACACTTTGGGATGAATAAGACGCTACTTAACCTACGACGTTATGTCTTTTGGCCAAATATGCAAGATGATGTGGCTAAGTTTGTTCGAGGTTGTAAGTTGTGTTGCACATCTAAACCCTCAAACAGGAAACATGGGTTGTATCTACCATTACCGGTACCATCAAGACCTTGGGAGAGTATTTCTATGGATTTCCTTGGTGGATTGCCGAAGACCAAGTCGGGTCATGATTACTTGTTCGTTGTGGTTGACCGGTTCAGCAAGATGATTGCATTGATTCCATGTACAAAGACGGTGACAGGAGCGGGTGCAGCAAAGCTCTTTTTCGAGCATGTGTGGAAGCATTTCGGGTTACCTACCTCGATTATTTCTGATAGGGATAGTCGGTTTCTTAGTCACTTTTGGGATTCTTTGTGGAGAATGATGGACACTAGGTTGAAGAAGAGTACAGCTTTTCATCCACAAACAGACGGGCAGACAGAAGTAGTCAATAGGACTATGGTTCACATGTTACGGGGATATAATTCTAAGCATCCTAAGACTTGGGATGAGAGTCTACCATATCTACAGTTTGCTTTCAATAGGACGGTTCACAGTTCTTCGGGAAAGTCTCCTTTCGAGACGTGTTATGGCTACTTACCGCCTAGTCCTTTCGATTTGGTGTTTTCAAGTGATACAACAGTTGGGGGAAAAGAAGGAAGTGAGAGACAAAAGGCACAGAAGTTCTTGGAGAAGATTTCTCAAATTCATGCGACCGTTGAAGCACAATTGAAGAAGTCACAAGCCAAGTACAAGGCAAAACATGACAAGTATCTTGTTCCTTGTAATTTTGGTGTTGGTGACATGGTATGGTTGAAGTTAGGAAAGGAAAGGTTGAAAGGGGAAGGTAAGAAGTTGAAGCCATTGAGGTATGGACCGTTTCGTATTCTTGACCAGATTGGTGACAATGCCTTTCGTCTCGATTTACCACCTTATCTAGGAATGTACTCGGTCATTAATGCCGAATACTTGAAGTTGTTTGAACCACCGTTACTGGATGATGATGGGGATGACAAGATGATCTTACCGCGCGTAGAAGACTTATGGTTTGATCGAGAGGAGCTGCTGAAAGAAGATTGCATTTTAGAGCGAAGAGTGACTAAGACACGGCAAGGAGTAAGAGAAGCTTTCCTAATTGGATGTCAAGGTCAAGTTCCCATCAAGGCTAAGTGGTTCAACAGGGAGAAAGGAACACTCGAGTTCCCTAACCTCCATTTTTAACTCTCACTGGAGTTCAAGTTCTTAAAGGGGGGACCCATGATACAGGTGTATCCTAGTCTCTTTAGGAACTTAGTCGACCTCGAGTTAATTGAGGGAAGAACTCTATTTAGGAAAGGATTCCTATATAGAGAAGGATTCTTTATAAAGAAGGATTCTTAGATTAGGAAATAGATTCCTAGGAGGTTTTGGGGAAACCCGAACCACTATATATAGAGTGCCTAGCGCATAGCTTAGGACACCGGAACACCGTAGGCATCTAGTAAATCTAGTGAAGAAGTTTGTGAGGTAATCATTGTATTGCAAAAGCAAGCTTAGCAGATTGTGAGCGTGAAAGAGAGAATTGTAATATAATCTAGAGAAGATATCTTTCTTCGTAATTCTGTCCTTGTGCTACGTTTTACCTATCTTTCGTCTATAGTTATTTCGAATTCCGCCCTAATAACTCTAGTCATCAAGAGTACAGAGATTATACGTATCAAGAGATGACAAACTTCAAAGTCACCACACATCATGGTTTCTAGAAGGACATAGTCCAACAAGAGTTTGTTATGCAATTGAGTAGTATATAAAACTTGTAAGCATATTGCATCGATGCTTAAAGATACTACACAATATGATATGTTCTCCCCCTTCCTCAATACACTAACTTTTGCTTTGAAATGACAAGCACATCGATTTTACTCCCCCTATGACAATGTCGTAGACAATTGTCGTAGTAGATAGAAAGATTTTACTCCCCCTTACTACAAGATTTCTTCCCTTTTTTGTCATAAAATAGACAAACGAAGAGAAATATAGGAATCCTCATAGAACATCAATAATCAATGTAGACAACGGTAAACATACCTGAAACAAGAGATAAAAGATGCAATTCTCTCGTAAATTCCACAACCGCACACCCCAAAAAGATATTACCACCATGAAGCACAAGTTCAAAAGAACTCTCACCCATTATGTGTCATTGCATAAGGAGCAACGCGACGACCTTCCCAAGGAAGGTTTTGGAATAAATTCTTGGGTGATGTAATTTCACAATTAACATTGTAATTATGCTTTTTCTTTCCTAGCCAGTTACGGTCAAATAGGAATTCAAGGTTTAATCTTCCTACTTTCTCAGAGAGTTTCGGTCAACCATCGCCTTTAGAGAAAACATTAGGTTACCCCTTCCTAGTGGTTGTAAGACTAAGAATTAAAGGTACAACATTTAATCCAGCGGAGTTCAACATTGTATCCTACGAGGTTCCCCTTTATCAAAATTGTCTTCCCTTAGCCATAAAAGTCAGAAGCATGGATTCTGATAGTTCTTCATGAACTGCTTTACCCGAACGGGTGGTATAGCTAAAAAAGCAAGTTCACGATTTATGCAATACATTCATAAAATAATCAATAAAAATCAAGTATTGCAATCATCAATATTACGAACTGTATCAATCTCATGGAGATATTAGATATGGATCAAATATTTCCTTGAAACAACTAAGGAAATTGCACAAACTCGTTTCTGAAAACTGTGCACAAGACTCGGTTTTAAACTTAACCCGATTCCACTTTCATCGACTAATTTTGTTTACTTCTAACCTGTAAATTTAAGAACTTTAACACAAATCGAGTTAGAGAAACAAGAATGATATTCATGGATCATTAGTCGGTATGGGTTTGTCTTGCGAATAACTTGTCAATGACTTCATTATCTCATGCCCTTATCCTTTAATCAATCATTGCCATAAAGGTGAGGGATTCACAAGATATCAACATGAGAATTATCTCATTAGCATTTTACCCAATTATCGTAACCTAAGTTTAAATATCAACTTTATGATTAGATCTTTTTATCTAAGAGCATAGCCTTCTTAGCTTAAACAAGTAGGGATTCCCATAGATCTTGTTCTCGACTCTTACCTTAGGAGCCAGAGGTAGAGAGAAACCTATAAGTAGCACAAGAAGTGTTGATACCCACATCGAGTCATTACATTTTGGACCCATACTTGTGATGTGGTAGCACCTTGAATATGACATTGCATAAATCTTTAATATATAATAATATGGTGCTCAAAAGACAATCATGACAACCACTTTGAGAGTTTACAGTCATGAACCATCAGGACAAAAGGTCACATAACCTTTTGAGCGTGGACTCATCTCTTTGGAGATCATTGCTCAACAAATGTTAGAGATGAAGATTATTGTCTTTTGTTTTTAAAAAGATTGGGCTTTTGAACCACAAGTAAACAATTGATCAATATGATACTAGGATTCCCATCAAATCACTTGGCGAAAAATAACATGCCATATGCAAATGTGATTTGATAATAATAGATCAAGGTTTAAAGCAAAAAATAATGAAATCATCAAACTTAGTTAGGTTTAAGATATACCTTTTGAGACTTCTCCAATCATAAGATCATTCAGAGTTTATCCAAACGATGTGCCCTATTTCTTATGCTTTCCCTCACCGTATTCAACTAAGGTATTCATGGTGAGGTTGCACAACACAATCAAGTTGTGTTAGAGTGAACATTATTTTGTTCACCACAGGCGACAGAAACAGAATTTGTCTCCGATTGTTTCTCCTTGTTTATGTTTATTACCTTTGAGCATTCATAGAACGTCTTGAGATCCAAGCAAAGTATTTCCATAAGCCCAAGGATCTTTTCGTATATTGGTGTAATGTCTGAGAAATCCTTCCTTTTGACACCATGCTTTGGAATCCACAATTGAGTGGGTTTACGAGCAGTAGTATACTTTTTCCCATTATCCTCACCAAGATATCTTGGAAGAGAATTGAATTGACTATTCTTTTGCAGGTTAGTCGTTCTTCAATTGGGAATGTCAGACCTTATCTTCGTTCTTACAAAGTTATGTTCCTTTCGATAATTATGACGATTACGAGAGAACTTTGAAGAACGTTTTATATGCATCACTTGGTTTGTCATAATTCTGATTTTTATGCTTAAAGGTTGGACATTCACAACTTGTATTATTACGAAGAGCAGCCTTGTTGTTTGGTATGACATTATTTTCCAAAACAACAAAACTGGTTTTTTCATCCCTTTCACGGAATCTGCAACTTCTTTCCAAGTGACCTTTATTTCCACAGTAAAAACAATGTTTAGTAACATAAGTAGTGAGATTCTTATTGTTACCTGGATGTGTGTATGCCTTCTTGGGAACTTGGTAGATATCCTTTGCTTGAATAGCGGATTTTCCACTTTTGACATCATTGGGAGTCTCTAGAGAAGAATCTTTAGCTTTAACAAATTTTACCTCTCTGCTAATACTTGAAGCATCTATTCCTTTATAGCCCAATCCTCGTGTATCACGATGATTTTTTCTTGCTCCTAACATTGAGATTAGTTTGTTTGAGCTATCGTTGAGTTTGGCCAAGCTCAAATTTTCTTCTCTGAGTTTTGTGTGTTTTCCTCTTTCAGAGTTGAGCATTCTTTGTGAGCATCGGCAAGGTTGCAGACCGTTTCCTTGCAGAGTTTTTGAAAATCGATTTGTTCTGTTATTAGTTGTTTCTCACGAGTTTTTAAGTCGTTAATAGAGTTTTCAAGAGAAATAATGATATCCTTTGATTCAGAGTAATCTTGAAGGAGATTATTGAATTCAATATTCTTTGCTTCAAGTTTTTCTGACAATGTACGTTCTCGATTTAGAGAATCTTTCAACTCCTCAGTACACAAAAGGTAATCTTTGCTCATGTTTCTTAGTTCAGAGCGAAGTTTTTCAACAAGAGTTGAAAGATCTTCTTGATTCTCTGAAAAACATCATAGAAGATGAAGATCCAGAATTAGGAGTTATTTTGGAAATTCCCAGACACTTGCCATAATTAAATCCTGGTAAGGCCATAGTTCACGAACACGCCAAACACAGACAGTTACGTCTCTTGAGGTGTTTGCCTGCTCTGATACTAATTGAAAAAGGAGGGGATACCGAGATACACCACCAACCTTTAGTTTTCGTGAACCTAGTTGATTTCGGTTGTTTGAACGATCTCACAAATCAATATTCAAACAACAACCTGAGTACAGTTCAGAGAACCGAACCCTAACAAGAACGTGCATGGTTTTGTACATCTCAACAGAGATGGATTCACTCAAAGGTTATGAATCAACAAACTTGCAATTACTTCAATTATATAGATCATAGATAATATAATGCGGAAGGGAAAAGTAATGCAAGACACCATAATTTTGTTAACGAGGGAACTGCAAACCTAGCAGAAAAACCCCGGGACCTCGTCCAGATGTGAACACCCTCAGTATTAACGGTATACAGACGCTAGCCTACTCTTAGACTTTGGACTGGACTGTATCGAGACTGAATTTACCCTACAAGCAGTTCAGCTACCAATGTGCTCCTACGTCTTTTGGCTCCCGCAGAAACCTACGTACGTGATTCCCCAAGCTGACGTCCTTTACAGGCCTAGAAGTTGCTCCACTTCCCTTCGTGAAGACTAGCGCTACCCTGCCTCTAACAGGACGCCTAAAAGTATCCAAGTAATTAAACGAGAATACGATTGTGATTTCCTTTAGACTTAAAGTCAAGGTTAATGGAAATATGTTTGTTGAATAGGGATTATTGATCTAGCCTAAACAACTTTACCTCCTAACGCTTGACGAACTTAGTATTAAACCTAGTTCGTGAATATGCGTTAAGGAACTTCTAGGGTTTACAATACAAGATCTACCTTGCGAAGTTTCTATCAAATCTTGGTCGTGATAAGATTGAAAATATTCAATCGACCCAAGATACAGGATCATGAATTTTACTTCCGACCTATGCTTCACGATCCTCAAGTGAAGTCTTTCAATAGTCGTAGTCCAAAAGGACTTCGAGATGACGACCAACCTTTATGCAAGGATACACAGATGTGTAGAGGATTGAGATTGTATCTCGCAGAAGGTCATCTATTTATAGTGATCACCAAGGGAGGCTTTGCTTAAAGTTTAAGAAACCTTGAGTAGGGCTCAAGCAAGTTCCGGAATTAGGAAAGTCCATAGCTTTAATACCCGTTATCAATCTTCTATTAACTTTGGACTAGGCCAGTAGTTAAAGAAGACTCAACCTTGATTTGAAGGTTTGCGACTTCTGGTCCAAATCATGTTTGAACATCGCTTGCGACTTCTGGTCCAAATAATAGTTTGAACATCGCTTGGATTAAATAGTTGAATTCCATGGGCCAAGGAATGACAAGTCCGAGAACTAATCATGTCTAGACCGAAAACTTCAAGATATGAAAGTTGGAAGTTTTCTCATGGCTTTAGCGAGGACGTTATGATTTATCAAGTAGTAAGCTTCGGTCTTCGTCTTCAGCGGTCTTCGTCTCGATTACCTAAAACTATCCTAGTCCGAGGTTGTAGAGTAAACTTATCAAGGATTGTGTTTTTGTCACCTAATCTTGACAACTGACTTGAGATAGTAATATCAGTGGGTTCAACCGAGCAATGCTCTAACATATATCACCAGCTAAATGTGGTGCAAAACCATCTAACTCCAAGTCCATTAATGTTGCTAGGATTGGTGTTCAGCTACAACTAGTGGGAAGGTTTTAGGGAGAGAAAAAGGTGAGGGATCTACTTAAGGAGAACAGATTGCAGCTAAAGGGAAGAAGAACGATATAGATAAGCAAATCCGCTCCCCTAAAAGAACCCTTTCATGGTTTATAGTGATTTTAAATAAGACATTAGATTTCTTATAAATAGAACCAATGCTATGGAATCAAGCAAGGTCAGTACTTCTTCCACGACGGTGATTGATAAAGATCCCATTGAATAGAGAGTTACATTAGAAGAAGTAGAAGAGGATAGTGAGGATATGGAGGATTGTAAATTTATGGGAAACCTAAAAATCATGTCTCTTGAGGGTAAGGTCTCAAAGAGAAAACAAAGAGAGCTTCAAAGACTCAAATGGAATGGAAAAATAGGTAACATAGTGCATAAAATAAGGTGACAATAGTAAGAGGTCAAAGATCCCAAATTAAGAAGAGACATTCTTAGTTAGGTTGTCTCTAATTAGACTTCTTTTCTTGTGGATTTTTTATTTATTTTCCAGTGAGAAGTCAGTGGTGGTTTTTTTTTTTTTTGTTCCAGGACCATTTTCGTCTGTTTGGTTTTGTTTGGTTGTCTTGGTTGTATTTAAAGTGGTTTGATGCCTTTCCTCTGGACTCGCTTGGGCGTTCCCCAATCTTGTTTTCTCTTTCCCCTTTCATCAATTTTTTTTAGCCTTTTCCCCTCAATAAAATAAAACAACTCCAGAACAAAGTTCATATTAGGCTGGCAGTGTACTTCCAAAGGCCTACCGAGCAGATCGTTGTGGATTGTAGGGGCCTTGAACAATTCAGCCATAATTGACCAAAGATAGACTTCCAAAATTCTATCTGAAGTTTTTCCCTTATGTCAACCCACACAAATCTCGACTGGTTTTCAATAAAGTGTGAAACCATCTTATGGGACGAGATTAAGAGAATAGGAAAGGCAGATGAATAGAGCAACGACCGGTGCAAATTGAAACGGCCTTAAATAGGTTACCCGATCAATGGATACTAAACCGAGGTGAGTTTATTGCCTTTTTTACTTTAATTGTATAATTGTGTAATAATAAAAAAGTATTGAAAACTAAGATAACAACAAAACAATCAATAAAATACAAGAAAAACTAAAACTTTTGAGAATAACGATCTCTCTATGAATTGAGATCGACTAATCATTTGAAATTTCTTGTGTAAAGACTACATTGGATTTGAACTTCCCAACTTGTTTTATATGTATTCCAAATCCTTTGACACGTCGGATTTTTTGGGAATCCTTCTTGTTAGGGAATTGTCCGATCAAACCCACTAGCGTTGGTATGTTAAGCTAGTTGTCAGTTTTAGGTGTCAAAACACAAATCTTGATTTTTCATACTAGAGTTTAGATTTTGGAATTGGGATATAGACAAAGTAGTAGAGACCTTGATGACGAAGACAGAGATTATAAAGAAGACATCAAATATTCTTCATCGAAAAAATGTTAGTGGGAGTTGTGACATTTATAGAATTTCTTTTATTCTACTTATTATATCTTTCGAAATAGTCGACTACTTAGTAGAGATACTAATAACGATTGATATTGTACTCTTGTCTACATAACCATGAGTTATGTTGGTATGTGCTCCCACATACTAAGTTACAAGATACATGAGATAGATTCAACACACTTTCCAGTGCAATGGTTTGCTAGCAAATCACATGTATGAAATTGGGTGAATCTAAAGGAGTACTCTAGAGCATAGTCCATGGATTATAGCTGAGGACGTCCACACCTCTAAGTACAGGAAAACTGGCCCAAACACAGGTACTTCCAACGGATCCAGTTTAAACCCTAAATCTGAAACACGACTGTTGACGAACCGGTTCGGGAACCATGGCTCTGGATTTTCCTCCTGAGTCCCAAAACGTTGATATGTACGCGTACATGTACGTGAACAGTAAATTCAATGTATTTGGCCCTGATTTCAGATCCAGACAGTTCACGAACCGTCTGGTGAATATTCTGCGGGATTTTCAACGCGGGTTTCAACAGATAACTCCTTATCTATTAGTTGGACTTGTGCTTATCAGAATATCTTATGTGGTCCATCTAACGAATCTCAATGAGTCAATAAGATAAAGGTGTTCTCATGGTCATTAGATTTCTATCTTTAAGTGGTTAAGAGCTAATAAACCACTTGGCAGATAAATGTCAAAAGAATTTCAATTGAGATTAACCTAGGGTTTCTTTGTGTGCAAACCAAGTAACAGGTTCGTTTAGACGGGCACTTGCTAACTTGTAGCACAAGGAATCTATTTATTTATCTCAAAGCAACCTATCTTATTGAGAGCTATAAATAGAGGATTAAAGAACGAAAACCACAAGAATCAAGCATACATAAAGTTTCTCAGTGGAATTGATGGTAAACTCTTTGCACTTCGGTGTAAGCTTGTTGTGGTAGTCATCCTCTATTAGGTAGCAGTTCCTCTGTGGGATTTACCTAACGACTATAAAGACTTCTCTTGAGAGTTGGGAAGCACAAGTAGGCTATAACGTACCTTTGTGGTTGTTATCTGATTAACCTATAACCTTGGTAACCTGATTACGTTCTTGTCTATTCTACGGTCCTTCTCTTCTGCAATAAGGCCATTCAAGAACTGATACGTTACATACAAGGTTACGGCTGCACACGGTGTTGTAAGACCTAGTTAAATACATTTTTGTAAGTTTCTTAAGTGATACTTTTCATATCTAAGGTAGAGACAAGTTTGGCATAGTTTACTCGGTTTACTTGTCAGCCCCCACTTGTAAGTAGATTTCCGTATGACCTGGAGTAATCCGAAGGAAGTCACTTTACGTATGTTAAACTGAAGAGGACAGTTCGAAACATACAATTGATAACTGAGGTGGCAAAGCCGTAATTATTGACATAAGCCTTTACCAGCGGTTAAACTAACTCCTAGGCCTGTAAAGGACGTCAGCTAGGGGAATCAAGTGCGTGACGATCTGTGGGGGATCTAGAGACGTACGAAGTGAGACAACAGCTAATTGGCTTGGAGGGCTAAAGTTGGTCTCTGTTATATCCCAGACCGAAGTCTTATATTAGGCTAGTGTTTGTAGACAATTAGTATTGTGCGTTGTTCAATTTGGACGAGCTCCCGAGGTTTTTCTATAAATTGTAGTTTCCTCGTTAAAAAATCTCTGGTGTCTTGTGTACTTTACTTTCCCTATTATATCTCTGATTATATAATTAAAGCAAACACAAGAAGTACGTTATTGTAACCGTCGAGTTGGTCCATAATCCTTCGAAGGGATTTACCAAGACTTGTCTTGCGTTTGGACTGATCAATTGTGATCCTACTCCGGTTAATAGGTTTGGATATTGATTTTTGAGATCGACCATATCTTACCATAAGACTCACGAGCTCAAACGAAAAGTTGGTTGTATTTCTGTACCCCTGTTTTTTCAATTGGTATCAGGGCCGATAAACACATTAAAAGGCGTAATTGTTTGTGTTTATCGAGGCTTGTGAATTATGGAACAAAGCATAAGAGCTTGTAACGTACTACCAAAGTTTGATGGCACCAATTACCTATGGTGGAAAACTGCAATGAGATCGTTTTTGCAAGCCCGAGATTTCAAACTTGGGTTTAGGTTGACAAAGGATACACACCACCAACTATCCAAGTTGAGGGTGAGTCTATCCCCAAAGACACGACGGATTATGATGAGGTGGAAACTCTTGTCTCTAAGCAAAACTATGATGGGCTTAACGTTATCATACATGCAGTAAAACCTGATCTTTTCCATCACGTGGCCATATGTGAAACCTCGCAAGAGGCTTGGATTAGATTAAGGACCGTATTCGAAGGGAATTCAGCAGAAAAAGAAGCAAGACTTCAAAACCTAATGTCTATGTGGGGGCATAATTCGGATGATCCACGTGTCACCATCCTAGAAGAAGAGCAAGACAACGCCATATGAACGCGAAGAGAGTCGAAGACTATGACTACGAACCATGGACTACCACTCGAAGATGTCGCCTCGGTTCACCAATCCCTCCGAAGTAGCTACCTAGTTCGAGACCAAAGCCTCCCCAAAGAGAAGTCCAAGCCCGAAGAAGAAGTCTGCCGAAGAGATAAACCGACATACGAGGCCGAAGTCAATTGAAGACGAGGCGCACCGAAGACCTCCTTTACTTGGTAGCTAAGATAATGGCATTTATGTAATTAGCATGTAAATTTCCTCTATATAAAGGAAATATCTCCTAGGAGAGAGGGGATCTTCTTTTACTTTCTCTCTCTACCTCCTTCTCCTCTACTCATCTCCTTCCCAAAGGCTAGATCTAGATCTAGAAGTTTTCTCCAATGGAGATAATAAATTGGTGAAGGTTCATACTTGTTATTCAAATATCTAATGGCTGTGGAGTATGGAGTCTATATGCAGATTTTATACCCGTACAGTTTGGCGCTAGAAACTTGTGATGATTAAAACAACTTAGGGTTTGCCTGTGCTTTGAAGGTTCACAAATGAAGATCTATTGGTTCCAGCAGCAGATCCGGCAAATATATCAAGAGTTCCGGCGAGTTCAATAGATCTGGTGGATTTAAAGCTTTCGAGGGTATTTTATCAGCAGAAATAAGAATTTCAGGCAACAAAGTTGTCAGCTGCTAAAAACCGAGAGAGGAAAGTAAATCTACTGTGAAAGAATTTATGGAGGAAAACTTGAATAACAGTGAAATCAAAGCTTCTCATCTACAACAAAGATCAAACATGCGAAATCTACTTCTTATCTACTCTTAATTTATTCTTGATTTTTCAGATTTACTAATTTGAGAAAAACCTTCTACAAGCTAGGATTCTCTTTAGTTTTTTCCATAAAAGTCTGATTTATACACAAAATCTTGAACCAAAACGAAATTTCTTTATATATTTACAACCAATAGACTGGGTAGAACAAACCCATTTTAGATCTTCGAAAAAATCTAAGTATTGTCACTTCAAACTGATTTTGGGACTTCTCCGGTGAACATTCCTTTGATAACATTGTTTTCTCGTTGGTATGATTTAACTTCACTCTCGACTAATCACCGAAAGAATTTGTCACTTGCAGCAAAAAACCAATGGAGTTTCCTTCGGTTCTTGTCGACGACAAGATGGCCAACAAAGCAATCATCCCAGAATTGTAGCAGAACTCATCGAGAAGACATGACTGCAACAACTCATCACAGCATAAGACATCTCATGGATAATAACGTAGCATGGCAATTCATCGTGAGGGTCAAAAACTCCATGAAGAAAGCAAACCAAAGTTTCTCAACAACAATCTCCTCGGATAACCATTTTTGAACAGCGTACCAATATCAGAAGACAGTATCGAGGAAGAACAGCCTGGGGGTGATCAACCACTAGTCTCACCTCGATGACAAATCCAATTCCGAAGGAAACCTCGATGATTAACCCAGCTCCGAAGGCAACCACGATGGCTAATCTTCGATAATCCAGCATCAGCAGCTCAACTTCAATGGCAGTTCGATGGCAGTACGACAGAATCTTCGATGACTCAACCACCTCGGAGTAACCAGCAACAGTAATCCAGGGAGGTTACAACCAGCAGTTCATTAACTTACCTCGGAAACAAAGCGTCGAGAACTACTCAACCTCACTTTGACAACACCAGTAGCTAACTCGGTTAAGCCTCGGGCCAACTTCGCTCACCAAACTTCGTAGCAGGCAACTTCCGTCACCAAGCTTCGTGCTCTCTCCAAGGGTACAGTGACAGTCAACCTCGGTGACTAAACCAACCTCGATCATCAACTTTGGATATCAGCTTCGATCATCATCTTTGATCATCAACTTCGGACATCAGCTCCGATCACCAACTTTGATCACCAATTACCTCGAAACCACACCATCCTCGGAGCAGAATATTTCACTAACACTAATATTCTCGGAAGAAAGAAATCAACTCTAATACGAATCAAAAGCTTAAACTTCGAATATAGCAGGCAAAGTCACCTCAGTTCGAGGGAAATTCGCCAACCTCACCTTCGAGGGCTATGTCCACTCAACACCGAGGGTCATATTTCAACATCGAGGAAAACTGAAATCTCGTTACTACCATCAGTATTAGCAATCTCAAAAGGAACCTAAACTTCGATGACTTATAACTTTCGCGGACACATCATCCATAATATCAAAGAATCAAACTCAGCCATACCTTTAAAAGCTTCGCAGTAATATCCTCGATGGCATTAAACAACATTCTTCATCAGCAGGAGTAATCTTGGAAATCCATGACCAGCATCAGAGACACAATTCACCCTTGATGACTATCCTTCGATGGCTATCTATGCAACCACAATGATTTAATTTTTATTTTTAAAGGCTCAAGCACCAATCCAGCGCAACGAAGAAAGCAACTCGAGGGTCAAATACCATCACGAGGAAGCAACGAAGGAACTAGGCAACGAAGCTCAAAGCATACATCGAAATCCCATTGGAAACAAATTATCTCTCGAGGGTCAACACGAGGAAAGCTAACAGTACAACCCGAAGCACTCATCTGGTAGTTCAGAAGGGTATGTGGACAGCTAGGTTCGAATCTGTGTAGCTTCTGGAAACTCAAAATTGGAGCAGTAACCATAGAAGAAACACCAGAAATGAGGAGGAAGCCGTCATCAGGGAAATAAATGTCTATTTCGAAGGAAACTTGACGACCATTTGACGACATCGATGGCTTTATTAACTATAGAATTCATCCAGTTCAAAGGTCACTAGCCCACCAAGTTGAATCATCATTCAAAAATCACCACCAGCTCGAGGGGCCCTCCATCTAATCCTTCCATTGATTACTACAACACCAACATCATCAAAACAATCCATCTCCGAGTTTACCGTACCTGAATCTCGGAACATCATAAGCAGCTCCATCACCACTTCGGAACCAGTCTCGATCAAACCACGAGACCAACTTGGACCTGCAACTTCGATCAGCAACAATACTTCGAGAACTTACTTCGGGGTATCAGCTCTGATACAACTCCGAAGATACAGCTTCGAAATTACTTCGAAGATACTTCGATGCTCCTGTGTAGATGATCAAACTTCGATGATCAGGCATAGATGACAGTCTCTATTGCTTCGAGGGAAATGTCGATACATTTCTAGAAACTTTCTTCTTCTTGCTTCTGCAGCACCAATAGGTCACAATGTTAAAATGAAATCTGATCAATCAAAATGACAGCAGTATCTACTACCGGGTGGTTAAGACCTTAGCTAGCTTTTGCATGGAAACCATGGTATATCAATATATGTTGTCTATGACTCCTTTGATAAAAAGCAAAATGGCATTTGAGCATTGGCAGTTTTTAGGGCAGTTCTGATGATTAAGTTTTGATGAGTTTCGACGAAACCTTCGCTGATCATGGTCACTCAAGTTCCAACAACAGCTTCGGCATCATTCTCGCATGGCGATTTCCGAAATTAACTTCGGACCCCAATTTCGCTCCCTTACCGAGGACATAGTAGTAATCAACTTCGATGACTACTCACTCTCATCTCGAATAGAAACTCATTACGAGCATATTTAAACATCTCGGTGATAAAGGGCAGTAATATTTGGGTTGATATTGATAAATATTCTCTATTTAAATGTCCACTTCCTTTGGTTTCAAAAGACATTATACTCACTTTATAATAAGTTACAGGGGCACATAAATACCTCGGCATACCAATGAAACGGCGAGACAAGGATGTAACGATCATTCGAAAGAAATGTTGGAGATTTTCTCTCAAGCACAGTACCAACAAGGAGCATTAGGCACAACTCAGACCTTGACGACAATCAGACTCAGTAAGAGCAGTCAACCAGCAAATGGAAAAAGGATCAACAACAAAACTCAAACCAAATCAGGCGTGGCAACAAAAAGATCATTTCGGACACAAACTCGCATTAGTAGCTTCAACAACCTTCTTTGGGGGAGAATTTCTAAACACTACTCTTGCTACTTTAAAAAGTTTTTGAATGATCATGCACCTCACATGCTTAGAATAACGTTCAAGCAAGTCATACGATAGGCCATGACGCCATTATATACAAGTCACTTGGAAAATAACGTATGCAGTCATAGATTTCTTCCTCGTAACATGCTAGATTCTTTAAAAAGTCGATTGATTTGCCTCCTCCCACCTCGAGGGGCATCAATATCAAAGTCCTACTTATCGAAGTTCTACTCATCAAAAGTTCTCTACTCATATTAGTTTCTTTATAAAATCGATCGAATCGCTTCCTCCCACCTCGAGGGGCGTAAATATCGAAAAGACTTAGTTTCAAGTTAAGGGAAATAGAGCAATAAAGTTTTGGGCGTTCCAAGTAAATATGATCGAACCATCTCTTTACACCTTGAAGGGAGGGGGCATCAAATAAATATGTTTAAGATCGAACCATCTCTTTCTACCTCGAAGGAGTGGGGGTATCAAATATGTTTACACAACATCGAGCAATATATGCAACGATAATAAAGTTAAGAATTTTTGAGTCACCAATTAGCATTTTTATGCCTTAGATTTATTAAAGTCTCCTCTCGATATAACATATCACATTATGTATAAAGTATACTTGTCGCATTATGTCACATTCGAAATCCCCTTAGCTTTATGCAATCTTCGGTTTTGCACACTATCATGTTATCAATAAATTATGCTCATCACGAACAGCTCGGTACAACCTCCAGATCCTCCTCGATGAGGCAAAGTCCTATTTGCTTAGGCACATCTCCTAAGGCTCTAATGCCAAAAAAGAGATCAGGCCATGACGCTATAGTGCCTCGTCGCAAAATTAAAAAGGCTTTAACGCCAAGGCAAAAAACGCCAAAAATAAAAAGTCCTCGGATAGCAGGCACAAAGCTGATGTACATGTAGTCGTAGGGCCCTACGATCTATATGGCACAGTCGTCTACCCACAAGACACCCCGTTAGCGGTGGGTACTTTGCATCAAAGCTATATAAGCCGAGATGCATTTGAACTCACTACTATTCGACCTCTCTTTTTGAGGCGTCGAGGGGACGATAAATGGGATTAACATCTACCTTTAGAGGTGGATGGAACCCCGAGGCAGCTAATTAGCTTACATTCACGGGAATGGCAAGCGAGTTACGCAGCCGAGGGACCTCCTCCAAAAATCAAGCACAGCCTTGAGGAGGGGCTTGCGAGAAAAGAAGAAGTTGAACTCCAGGCCGCGATAGGAGAACAGTACCATGTCTAAGCTCCAGCTTTAACCGGCACTCCCCCATTGTGCTACTTTATTATCGAGACACATAGCAGCTACCCGCCATAAGTTTCCTACTCTACTTGGGATAAATGGGTTATCAGAACACCACCATGTTCTCTCGGAGGATACTTCGTATCTTCGATACCCACCTAACGTACTAAGGCAAACGGGTACATATGGTCTCGATAGCCAGTGTTTTGCTTGAAACCAGCGCGAGTAGCTCAAAGCCTTTGGGAAGGGTGATCCGTACGCCCCCACTAGCTTGGTTACTGCCTCCCACATCGAAGTAAGCCCCGAAGTTGCACTCTAAGTAACCTTAGGAGCCTATAATCTGCAAGGTAAACTTCGTGCCTGATCACGAGTTACCAGGCAAGCAATACATCGAAGAAAAGTACGTGCCTGATTACGTCATACTACAAAAATTATACATCGAAGAAAAGCATGACTCGATCATGAAAAAGAAGAACTTCATTGAAGAATGATTCAAAAATATACTTATCAAAGAATGAATTGACAATACTCTTAACTTCATTACATGATGAATCGAAACATTTTGCAGGATGGCTCGAGGTACAAATGAATCGAAATGCAAAAAGACGCAAGACAGGGGCACAAACAAATCACAAAGATACTACCTTGAAGTATTCATCAAAGCATCAAACAGGAGCATGCACAAAGTTTCTTCGATAAGATCTAAAGGGTTTCAAAATTGGCTTCGCTTTCAAAACGCTTGAAGAAGGCTATCACTTTGCCTTACTCCAAGGAGCATGGCATCCTTCGTT
Source organism: Papaver nudicaule (assembly GCA_023529015.1). Classification (NCBI taxonomy): domain Eukaryota; kingdom Viridiplantae; phylum Streptophyta; class Magnoliopsida; order Ranunculales; family Papaveraceae; genus Papaver; species Papaver nudicaule. The sequence goes on from JAJJMA010247548.1 coordinate 29,816, forward strand.
TCACAAGGGAGAGCCGCAAAGTCAACACACCGAAGCAGTAACTGGAGCAAAACAAAAAATGCAGGGGCAAAGAAATTGGATGACAACCTCCTCGTACAACAAATTCGCTTTGTAGATGGTACACTTCGGGAAGAAACAATCCTTTTACTGCCCAAAAGTTCAATTCCTTCACTTTCGAAAGCAAAAGGGGGGCAACTATACAAGGGAATCCCGCATGAGAATTTTTCAAAGCTCATTTCTTCAACAACGACACCAAACAACTCAAGAAGCCGTCTAAGAACTTCACGTAAGAGTAGGAGCAAGTATGCATACTCGAAAAGCATTTGGTACTCTTCCGCTCAGTTCCTTCGACAGCAGTGGAAAGCCAAGAACTCATCGCGCTCGAAAGATAGTCCCGAAGGAAGAAAAGATCACAGCAAAAGAAACACCTCGGCAACATCTCGATTACCACCCTTCGAACTAGTTGCAACATGAAGCAATCATCTGTTTACATCGAAGTACACCGACGAAGGTCATCTCAAAGTTCAAAGGATTCTTGAAGTAACCATACCTCCTCAATAAAGCCCAGTTAGACAAGCACCAAAGTCAATCCATGGCATTTATCTCCTTCGAGAAAAGAATAACAATCAATTCAATCCGAAACAGTCATCTTAGCATTCTCGACGAAACATTCTCCGAGCAGTCTAACTCACTACAATCAGCAAATCTCGGAAGGAATAATCTCGCAACGACAGCAGCTCGTAGGCTCAGATTCGGAGAGATTCTAGCTCAGCTCGTACAATACTTACTTCGGCAGCAACATCTTAACAGCCGACGGAGTCAGCTCAATCACACCAATTTATATCGGAGAGTCAAAAACCTCCACAGAATTATCTCGCTGCTATAACCTCGGAGCAACCTTCTTGAAAAATAATAACCTCAATACCCAACGCGTTGGATAAAAGAAACATCAAAAAGGATCAGGAGTTCACTAACCAACTTGAGGAATAATCATGGCAGGAGTACCACTCCGAGATCTTCCTCGACCTCACTCCGAGATCATCCTCGACCTCACTCCGAGATCCTCCTCGACCTCACTTCGAAGTCACCCTCGACCTCACTTCGAAGTCATCCTCGATCACACTTCGATTCGATGGCACACATTTCCGTTCTCGATAAAACGGCAGTCAATAACCAACTTTGATGGACAGTTACCTCGAGACATCTCCTTCGGATCAGCCTACATACTTCGACGACTACTCATCCTCTTCTCGATGCCAGTTCCTTGGATTCAGCATCACATTCGATCAATGAAATCTCAAACCATCATGAAAAAATACCAGAAAAGGGCAGATAAAATTCATTCGTTACCAACTCAATCAAGCATACCTCCTCGGCAACTCAACAAAGACGTAAATGTTACAAGTTCGAAGCTGTTGAAGCAAGTCAAAGTACCAAAGCTAAACGAAAGGATACAATACAAGTCAGCACACTCCAGGATTCTCGCAAGTCCACGTGTCTCATACCATCAAGTATGACAAGAAGAATTTGCTAACGGATTAATCTTCGAAACATCCATTAGCAAAGGAGCAAACTGTGGGGGCATAATTCAGATGATCCACGTGTCACCATCCTAGAAGAAGAGCAAGACAACGCCATATGAACGCGAAGAGAGTCGAAGACTATGACTACGAACCATGGACTACCACTCGAAGACGTCGCCTCGGTTCACCAATCCCTCCGAAGTAGCTACCTAGTTCGAGACCAAAGCCTCCCCAAAGAGAAGACCAAGCCCGAAGAAGAAGTCTGCCGAAGAGATAAACCGACATACGAGAGCCGAAGTCAATTGAAGACGAGGCGCACCGAAGACCTCCTTTACTTGGTAGCTAAGATAATGGCATTTATGTAATTAGCATGTAAATTTCCTCTATATAAAGGAAATATCTCCTAGGAGAGAGGGGATCTTCTTTTACTTTCTCTCTCTACCTCCTTCTCCTCTACTCATCTCCTTCCCAAAGGCTAGATCTAGATCTAGAAGTTTTCTCCAATGGAGATAATAAATTGGTGAAGGTTCATACTTGTTATTCAAATATCTAATGGCTGTGGAGTATGGAGTCTATATGCAGATTTTATACCCGTACGGTCTGACTGGGAAGACCTTCGAATGCTTGAGGATGATACCTTTGAAGAATTCACAAATTGTCTGAGATAGTGATTGCCTGTCACACCTTAGGAAAAGCTATTATGGAAAAAAGTGACATTGTGTGTAAAATTCTGAGGTGACTACCCTCAAGATACGAGTCAAATAAACATGCCATCCTATAAGTTCACGGTTTAACTATAACAAGAAGTGACCTTGTTGCCAAATTCAAAATATTTGATCATGAAAGAAAATCTGGTCAAAGAAATACAGTTGTCCTGAAAGCTGTGAAAGCATACTCATCTCATGAGATATCATTCAACAAATGACGAGAGTTCTGAGAGGTAGAAAGAGAAGATACAATAATATACCTCGACTTAAAAGCAAAGATTGGGATGATGACGATGCTCCACAATGCTTCAAATGTCTTGGATTTGGTCACAGGTCTCCCGAATGTCTTAATAAAGACTACTGTGGAAAAGTCAAAGCATTTGATGCTATACAAAAGGAAACTCCCATGAAAGAGAATGTCCAAAACATTAATCTCTTTGCTACATCAGGATAATCCCTCACTAAGTCCTGATAGGAAGAGTTCATTTAAATCAATGAATTCTAACTCTTTCAAGTACAAAAAAATAATTGTTTACCAAGTTACTTGAAGAAAGATGTCGTAACCTTGAAAAGGGAAAATAGGAACTAAGTAGAAAACTTTCTTCGACTATCTCTCGAGTGCATTTGTTAGAAAGAGATAAAAAACGAGATTCTGATTATCAAGAAATTGACTCAAAGTGCTGATCAATGTCGACATCTTATGATCAAGAATTCCAACCTGGATAAGAAAAAACCTTCACAGACAAAATCTCCGTATGTTTCTCCCAAGAAGGTCTGGACAGGAAAGAGTAATTCTCCATCAACTAGAAATGGTAGAAACTCTCCTAAGACACATTCCTCCAGGTGCATAGAATGTGTTCATGAGGGAAAAAAAGGTACATGCTACCATGCGAGACCTCAGAAAAGGTTGTTGGATAAGCAACCTGAAAGAAGAAGTTCTTTCAAAAAACCGGTACATGAATGGGTTGAAAAAGGGAAAAAAGGGAATGGTACTTTATATCCTGTAAAAACCCGAAGTGCTAGTAAAACTTCAAACCTAAACTCCTATCACACTGATACCCGTGATACAAGAGGAAAAACCGTGAAGAAAAGGTGTAAATACAAGTTATAATTGTTGTAACACCTTGAAGTAACAGAAAACGAAAGATCATGTTGTCCTTGTCACCAAGGACTTCAGTATCTGTTAGGGTATTGTCCGGTCAAACCCACTAGCGTTGGTATGTTAAGCTGGTTGTCAGTTTTAGGTGTCAAAACTCAATTTTGATTTAGCTTACTAGAGTTTAGATTTCGGAATTGGGATATAGGCAAAGTGGTAGATACCTTGAAGACGAAGACTGTGAAGACAAAGAAGACATTAATTATTCTTCATCGACAAAAGGTTAGTAGGAGTTACGACTATTATGGAAATTCTTCTATTCTACTTATTCTATCTTTCGAAATAGTCGGCTACTTTAGTAGAGATACTAATAGCGATTGAGATCATATTCTTGTCTACATGACCATGTGTTATGTTAGTATTTGTTCCCACAAATACTAAGTTTACAAGAATGTATGAGATAAATTCGATACCATTTGTACATTGCAATGGTTTGCTTGCAAATCACTTGTTGGATATGGGTGAATCTAAAGGAGTACTCTTGAGCAAGAGTCAAGTGGATTATAGCTGAGGGCGTCTAACACGTTTAAGTACTGGCCAACCGCAGAACTTCCAGCGGATCCAGTTAAACCCTAATTTAAGGCGGTTCACGAATCGGTTCGTGAACAGTGACTTGGGAATTCTCCTGAGTTCCAATGCATCAATTTGTACACGTACATGTACGTGAACCACATATTCGATGTATCTGCCCGGAATTCAGAAGGGCGGTTCCCGAACCGTCCAAGGTGAATATTCTCTGGAATTTTCACACGGTTTAAACTGTGACTCCTTTATCTCTTAGTTGGACTTGTTTATCACGAAATATCTTTTGTGGTCCATCTTACGAATCTCAATGAGTCAATAACATAAAGATTATCTCTGGTCAGTTGGATTTCTATCTTGAAGTGTTTTTGAGCTAACAAAACACATGCCAGATAAATGTTAAAAGAATTCCAATTGAGATAAATCTTTGTTTACTTGGTTTACAAGTTAGGGTTTCCTAAACTTGTGGAACAAGTAACTAGTTGCTTAATTCCAAAGCAACCTATCTTGTTGAGAGCTATAAATAGAGGATTATGGGACGAAAAACAGCAAGCATCAAGCATGCGTGAGATTTCTCTGTGGAATTGATCGTAGACTCTTTTCACTTCGGTGAATGCTTGTTGTGGTATAGTCATCCTCTATTAGGTAGCAGTTCCACTGTGGGAATTACCTAACAAATATAAAGGCTTCTCTTGAGAGTTGGAAAGCACAGGTAGGAGATTGAGACCTTAGTGGTTGAAATCGGAGTAACCTGTAACCTTGGTAACCTGATCACGTTCTTGTCTATTCTAAGGTCCTTCTCTTCTGATATAAGGCCATTCAAGAACTGATACGTTACACACGGGGTTGAAAGGAAGCAACGCACGGCTGCACTCGGTGTTGTAAGACCTAGTTAGCTCCAGTTGTATAAGTTTCTTAAGTGATTCTTTTTACAACTGAGGTAGAGACAAGTTGGGCATAGTTTACTCGGTTTACTTGTCAACCCCCATTTGTAAGTAGATTTCCGTATGACCTGGAGCAATCCGAGGAAGTCACTTTGTGTATGTCAAACTAATAGAGGACAGTTCAAACATACAGTTGATAATTGAGGTTGCAAAGCCGGAATTATTAACACAAGCCTTTAACAGCGGTTAAAGCAACTCCTAGGCCTGTAAAGGACGTCAGCTAGGGGAATCAAGTGCGTGACGATCTGTGGGGGATCTAGAGAGTAAGGAGTCCGACAGTAGCCAGTTTGCTTGGAGGGTTGGAATTGGTCTCTGCTACACCCCAGACCAAAGTCTTATAGTCGGCTAGTGTTTGTAGACAGTTTGTACTGTGCGGTGTTCAATCTGGACGAGGTCCCGAGTTTTTTCTACAGGTCATAGTTTCCTCGTTAAAAAAAATCTCTGGTGTCTTGTGCGCTTTACTTTCCGCATTATATTCTCTGATTATATAATTAAATCAAACACAAGAAGTACGTTATTGTTAACTTGATTGTCGTCCTCAATCCATCCATTGGATTTACCAAGACCCTGTCTTGTGTTGGACTGATCTTTGAGATCTAAACTCAGGTTACAGATTTGGATATTGATTTTTGAGATCATCCAGATCTGACCATAAGACTCACGATCCCAAACGAAAAGTTGGTAGTATTTCGGTACCCCTGCTTTTTCAGTATCCTCCTCTCACTAAATTCATTTGTCCAGTTCTCTTGTTACTAATCCTGATAACAAAAGAAACACTGCATAAGGATTTAGGGGACTGTAAAGGAGGAAAACTGATTGAATTTCTGTCGGTTTGGAAAGTCATACAGTTCCCAAACCGTGAGCGGTATTACGTTTCCAGAAACTCGATATATATATATATATAAGGAGAGATTTTATCTCATGAAAAACCCTAGTTTGAATCATTACATCTCAAAATCCCTGAGATTAAAAGATCATATCAAGCATGACAGATTCTGTAAGAAAAAGGAGAAGAAACCTTGACAATTGTCTTTCCAAACAAGAGGATTCACAAGGACTCATCTGATAATGAAGCCAGCCAAACTTCTATACAAAGTAACTCTACTTTTACAGAAAAGAAGGAAACACATCTACATGAAAAGATGGATGAAGTGCTTGAACAACTCAAATACTTTGCTGGTGAAATGGGTGCTCTCGCAAATCATGTGAATACTAGCTTCCATGATCTTATTAAGAGAGTTACAACCATTGAAGAACAACTTGGATCTTTGGTAAACTCAAACAACAAGTCCGTTCTTTCAATTAGAATAGTTGATTCCTTGTGAGAACTTGTTTTTACTCTGCCTAAGGAATATAAACTGTTAGGGCATTGTCCGGTCAAACCCACTAGCGTTGGTATGTCAAGCTAGTTGTCAGTTTTAGGTGTCAAAACTCAATTCTTGATTTAGCCTACTAGAGTTTAGATTTCGGAATTGGGATATAGACAAAGTAGTAGATACCTTGAAGACGAAGACTGTGAAGACAAAGAAGACATCAATTATTCTTCATCGACAAAAGGTTAGTAGGAGTTATGACTTCATGGATATTCTTCTATTTCTACTTCATCTATTCTTTTGAAATATAGTCGACTACTTTAGTAGTGATAATAGCGATTGAGATCGTATTCTTGTGTAACGTGGCCTTGTGTCATGACCAGTGTTTGATCCCACAAATACTGTGAGTACAAGAATGAATGAGATAGATTCGGTGCCATGTGTCCATTGCAATGGTTTGCTTGCAAACTGTTAGTTGGATATGGATGAATCTAAAGGAGTACTCTTGAGCAAAGAGTCCATGGATCACAGCTGAGGACGTTCACACGTCTAAGTTCTGGCTCAGCCAAGTACTTCCAGCGGAATCCAGATTTGACGAAATCTGACAGGCGCACGGTTCACGAACCGGTTTGCGTACCTGAAACTCGGAAATTCCCTGAGTTCGAGATGGCTATTTTATTCGCGTACCAGTACGTGAACCTGACGGTAGTCATCTTGCTGGTGTCGGATTTAGTGAAGATTCTCTTAGAATTTCACTCTGAGTCAAATTCCAAACTCCTTTATCTCTTAGATGGACTTGTGTAAAACATAAATTCTTTGTGTTCCATCTAACGATCCTCAATGAGTCAATAAGATAAGATTATTTATGGTCTGTTGGATTTCTATCTTGAAGTGTTTTTGAGCTAACAAAACACTTGGCAGATAGTTATAAAAAGAACTCCAATTGAGATTAATCTCTATTACTTGGTTGTCAAGTTTAGGGTTTCCCTAACTTGTGGGATAAGTAATTGATTGCTTTATTCCAAAGCAACCTATCTTATTGAGTGCTATAAATAGAGGTGTCTATGAACAAATACCGCAAGCATCAAGCATACGCGAAGGTCCTTAGGGAAGGTAGCGTAAACTCTTTTCACTTCGGTGAACGCTTGTTGTGGTATAGTCATCCTCTATAGGTTGCAGCTCCTCTGGGAACTCCCTACGACTATAAAGACTTCTCTTGAGAGTTGGGAAGCACAGGTAGGAGATTAAAACCATCTTTGGTTGAAATCGGATTAACCTGTAACCTTGGTAACCTGATCACGTTCTTGTCTATTTTAAAGTCCGTCTCTTCTGATATACGGCTATTCAAGAACTGATACGTTACTCAACAAGGTTGGAAAGGTAGCAACGCACGGCTGCACTCGGTGTTGTAAGACTTAGTTAGCTCCAGTTATACAAGTTTCTTAAGTGATTCTTCGTGTATAACTGAGGTAGATACGAATTGGGCATTGCTTACTTGGTTTGCGTGTCAGCCCCGATTTGTGAAGTAGATTTCCGTATGACCATGGATTTAACAATCTGAAGGAAGTCATCTTGTGTGTGGTAAACTGATAGAGGACAGTTACACCATACGTCAACAATTAGGTTGAAAAACCAGTATTGCTAACACAAGCCTTTGGCATCGGTCAAAGCAACTCCTAGGCCTGTAAAGGACGTCAGTTGGGGGAATCAAGTGCGTGACGATCTGTGGGGGGTCTAGAGACGTAAGGAAGGCGACAGTAGCCAATTCGCTTGGAGGGCTTGAGTTGGTCTCTGCTACATCCCAGACCGAAGTCTTATAGTAGGCTAGTGTTTGTAGTCAGTTTGTACTGGGCGGTGTTCAATCTGGACGAGGTCTCGAGGTTTTTCTGCAAGGCAGTTTCCTCGTTAAAAAAACGTTCTGGTGTCTTGTGTGCTTTTACTTTCCGCATTATATCTCTGATAGTATAATTAAAGCACCAAGTAGTACGTTATTGCCTAACTGTAGAGTTGACTCCAAAGTACTCTTTGTCGAGGTTTAACAACTCCAGTTATAGGTTTGGATATTGATTTTTGAGATCGTCCAGACCTAAACCATAAGACTCACGAGCCAAAACGAAAAGTTGGTAGTATTTCGGTACCCCTCCTTTTTCATAAACTATATCTAAAAGTAGTTTGCCTTTTCATGTTTTTTAGAGTTTTTCAGCATGCACTACTTTATTAGTATTCATTAATAAAAAATTCTTTTTAGATTTTATTATTAATGATGCTTGCAATACTTTATTTGCCTACCTCAATCTTATGCATTGCATACATGACTTTATTCGTTGTTTTTGTGATGATTCAAAGTTATGTCAATTTACAAAAGTTAAGCTTCCTCTCACGATTAAGAAACTTTTGATTATATAATTTTTAGGGTTTCCAGAAGCTCAAAAATCATATACTCTTTTCCGAATAATTGGCTAGGAAAAGAGAATATTAACAAAGAAACTGGATACATTAAATTGTTTGTCTAGTTATGATGTGTTCGTGTCTTTACTTGTAAAGGCAAATATTGTTGTTCTTTATTGATAACACCACATGGGGAGAATTCTTAAATGAGCTTACACTTAATAACAAATCTTTTTGGGGAGCCTGGATGTGGAATTTTAGGAGAAAAGTGTATCTATATTTCTCCAAAGATGAATCAACTTCGAGATCTTCGTTCTGATTTCCTAGTTATGTCATCTTAAACTTGATATGCGAGTACATCCTTGACTTGACTATCTCTATATAGGCTTGAAACCCGAGTCTCGACTAGTTTGTCATATTTACAAATAGGGGGAGAATACATATGGTTTCTTGTTCTTGTGGTTCACAACCATAAGGGAGGAACACCGTATTGCTTACTTATGTACCTTTTCAAAGTATCAAGTAAGGGGGAGTAAATATTGGGCTTCATAACAATCCGGCAAAAAGAGTTACAAAGAGGGAGCTTCGTATCAAGAATGAATAGAATCACTTTATAAGTTTTGGTACACGGACTTTAAAGTTGCTCTGATTCTTACTCTTTGCACAACAACACGTGGGGTTAACATATTAACCCATGTAAGCTCGAGCGTACCTTTGTGGTTGTTTGAGCTGGATATGTTGTAGTGTCTGCATACAGATTTTTCAACAAGAGTTAAACGAACACATCAAGACTCAAAGGAGAAGTTGAAGAATTCAAGAAATCACGATACATCTTGGTTGGATCTTTATTGTAATATCTTTTTCGAATCCATATGTAATATATTGGTTTTGTCACTAAAATTGACAAAGGGGGAGATTGTTAGGTCATCGTCCGGTCAAACCCACTAGTGTTGGTACGTCAAGCTAGTTGTCAGTTTTAGGTATTGAAAAAGCAGGGGTATCGAAATACAACTAACTTTCGTTTGGGCTCGTGAGTCTTATGGTAAGATATGGACAATCTCAAAAATCAATATCCAAATCTGATAACCGGAGTGGGATCACAAGTGATCGGTCAAACTCAAGATAAATCTAGGCAAATCCCCTGGATGGATTATGGACCAACTCGACGGTTATTAATAACATACTTTTTGTGTTTTCTTTAATTATATAATCAGAGAATATAATGCGGAAAGTAAAGCACACAAGACACCAAAGATTTTTTCAACGAGGAAACTACGACCTGTAGAAAAACCTCGGGACGTCGTCCAGATTGAACACCACACAGTACTAACTGTCTACAAACAAGCGTACTATAAGACTTCGGTCTGGGATGTAGCAGAGACTAACTCTAGCCCTCCAAGTGATTTGGCTACTCTCGCACTCCTTACGTCTCTAGATCCCCACAGATCGTCACGCACTTGATTCCCCTAGATGACGTCCTTTACAAGCCTAGGAGTTGCTTTAACCGCTGTTAAAGGCTTATATCAACAAATACGTCTTTGCAACCTTAATTACTGACTGTATGTTTTGAACTGTCCTCCTTAGTTTAACATACGTAAAGTGACTACCTTCGGATTGCTCCAGGTCATACGGAAATCTACTTACAAGTGGGGGATGAAATGTAAACCGAGTAAACTGTGCCCAACTTGTCTCTACCTCAGTTGTAAAAAGAATCAGTTAAGAAACTTATACAACTGGAGCAAAATCGGTCTTACAACACCGAGTGCAGCCGTGCATTGCTTTCTTCAACCTTGTATGTAACGTATCAGTTCTTGAATGACCTTATTGCAGAAGAGAAGGCCCTTAGAATAGACAAGAACGTGATCAGGTTACCATGGTTACAGGTTAATCTGATAACAACCACAGAGGTACGTGAAAAAGGAGGGGTACCGAAATACAACCAACTTTTCGTTTGGGCTCGTGAGTCTTATGGTTTGAGTTTGAACGATCTCAAAAATCAATATCCAAACCTAGATAACCGGAGTTGTGATCTTGGGGATCAACTCGACAAAGTTGGGACTTTGGAGTTAAACTCTACGGTTATTGAATAACGTACTACTTGGTGCTTTAATTATATAATCAGAGATATAATGCGGAAAGTAAAAGTACACAAGACACCAGAGATTTTTTTAACAAGGAAACTGCCTGCAGAAAAACCTCGGGACCTCGTCCAGATTGAACACCGCCCAGTACAAGCTGACCACAAACGCTAGCCTACTATAAGACTTCGGTCTGGGATGTAGCAGAGACCAACTCCAGCCCTCCAAGCGAATTGGCTACTGTCGCACTCCTTACATCTCTAGATCCCCCACAGATCGTCACGCACTTGATACCCCCAGCTGACGTCCTTTACAGGCCTAGGAGTTGCTTTTACCGATGTCAAAGGCTTGTGTCAACAATACTGGCTTTGCAACCTAATTGTTGACGTATGGTCTAACTGTCCTCTATCAGTTTACCACACACAAGTTGACTTCCTTCGGATGATTAAATCCAGGTCATACAGAAATCTACTTCACAAATCAGGGCTGACAAGCAAACCGAGTAAGCTATGCCCAATTTGTCTCTACCTCAGTTATACACGAAGAATCACTTAAGAAACTTTATAACTAGAGCTAACTAGGTCTTACAATACCGAGTGCAGCCGTGCGTTGCTACCTTTCAACCTTGTGTGTAACGTATCAGTTCTTGAATAGCCGTATAGCAGAAGAGACGGACTATGGAATAGACAAGAACGTGATCAGGTTACCAAGGTTACAGGTTATACCGATTTCAACCAAATCTGGTCTCAATCTCCTACCTGTGCTTCCCAACTCTCAAGA